>JAUPFT010000025.1:37280825-37480825 GCA_036936625.1 Parnassius smintheus behrii
TACTAATTGGGGTGTCTGAGGGTGCGCGTTAATTACGTTACATATTGTTACTATATATATATATATATATATATATATATATATATATATATATATATAATGACTTTTTTCACCGTCTGGAAAAATAGGGTGTACATTTGAACGGAGTAGAAGCCTATGACACTGATATTTTGCAAAAAAATAAAGCCAAAAAATTTAAATTAAATTTACATTAATTAATATCAAAAACAATTACTTTGCCCTTGAGCCTGTGACCCTGCGAAGTGTCAAGGTCAAAGATGTCTACTAAATTTATTGTCTTATTGCTATTCGTAAAGTAGGGTGGATATGATTTGAATGTCGATAGATTTTAATTTATTTATTTACTTAATTCAACACTTTTGTTTTTATATTTTGTAAAATATCAGTGCCATAGTACGTTTACCTAAGTAAATTACCCCGTTCACATGTTACACCCTATTTTTCCAGACGGTAAAAAAAGGTCTTCCAGTATATTATATAATATATAACCTAAATACAAGTGACTGACTGACTCATCACGAGATCTCTAAAACTATACACCTGATTGATCTGAAATTTAGTATAGTTACTCATTTCGCAATGCAATGAGCGTCTACGCTCACTAAGAACGGATTTTGCGACAGTTCCATGAAAAAAAAATAGGTTCCGCAATAAAATATTATCATGAACCCAGCGAAGCCAGAAGATACAGGAATCAGTTAGTAAAGTTAGCTACTTATGTAAAATTAACTTCAAATAGAGTTTAACCAGTCGACTCGACTGGGGAAGGATCACGCACTCACATAAAACCAAAGTAAAATAGCAGTATTTCGTATGGTCAGTGTAGAGAACCGGTGATCTTTTTTTACGAGATATTCCAAATAAGTCCTCAGGGGTGACAACGCATCGGCATTTTGATTTTAAATCGTCGATAACTATAAATGTCTATGGCCCAGAGTATATATTTACCATCAGGTCGACTGTGTTCGTAATCATTTATTGAACATCTACTTTGAGTGACGTCATACACTTATCAATGAAAATAAGTGTATATACCTAAAGTTTGAATGCAGCGAACATAATTTTTTTAAAGATCTATTCTATCTTCTGTACCTATTAATCTATTGTTTTCACAAATAAATAAATTTGGTTTTGAAAAAAAGGTACGTGGATTATGCACTTTTTTTACTATCATTCTAAAAATGAAATAATCGGGTGGCACTGTATAAGAGGCATACGGCCGTTGTATTAACATGAAACGTCTATAAAAAAATATAGCGCCGGTCTTGGTCAATCTGTGCGTTATCCCTTCCCCGTCTACCCCCCCCCCCCTCCCCCAGCTCTGATGCAAAATCAAAGTCGTAACAGCGAACTGACTATATAAGTTAAATAATGATACTACACTTAATTGCTTGCGCCCTCCTTTCTGCCAAGGAGGGTCGCGTTCGTATACGGCTTAGAGATCTCTAGTCAGATCGTTAAGCCAATTCCCAAAAGGTTGAATTTAGTGGGTAAAAGTCTCCACATAACCACGCAGCCGGCTGCGTGGTATGCTATGAGCATTCTCAACCTCCCTCCCCCGCTTTCCGGAGGGTTGCCCATATTTGCTTCGGGCGCAAAAAAAAAAAACTACACTTAAATCTCTATGACCGTTTTGTAATTATTAAGGTAAGACGATATAGAACTTTGCGTTACGGTGTCGTTTACGTCAATTAGTATATTATGTTATAATCAATACATACACTGAATTTTTAGTTAAACATTTTTATGCACTGATTATTTATCAAATTAGTTATACTAATTCCGGAAGAATGTTGTGGTCACAGTACAAATCCACGAACGCAAAGACTTTAAAGTGCTTGAAATAAAGTTCATTTTTCTTTATTTTTATTGAATGACAGAATTAGTAATAATACAAATAAAACTGCACTCTTAAAAGTCTTATTGCCTTAAGTTACGTTCCATTTCAGTTTGTTTTGACTGTACAGATTTAGTGTGACTGTAATTTACGTAGTTTTAATTATTTTTGGGACAAAAAATTACCTATATTAAAAATGATAGGAATCGATTCAGTAAGCTATTCTGAACAAACTGCTTTCTCAAAGTGCGTTAATTATGTTACGTGTTGTATAATGTATTATAATAGTCAGCTAGTGACGTGTAGCTATAGATTCACTGGCGGCAGTCTGACCTGGTACTTGGCGCGGTGCGCCTGCGCCAGCAGCAGCCAGGCGGCGGGCAGCTTCAGCCCGCGCACCAGCTGCAGCTGCTCCCGGGCCGCTCCCTCCTCGTGGCACGGAGCGTTGCGGGACAGCACGCCACGGATCAAGTGCCCGCGCCTACACAAAAATAATACTTGCTTTACTGAAGTCTCACCGTCAACTGATACGGAATGATATATGGGCTAAACGGGATTATTATTATAGGAAAGGTATAAATTTGCTCAACCTTTTTGCTAAAAACTGTATTTACAAGTAGGGATTTGACACTGAACTATTTCATTTTCCACCAACAGCAGGAAATGTATGATGATGGGAAATGTGTTTTTTATTTTTTTATCGAATCGGGTGACAAACGAGTACACAGTCCACCTGATGGTAAGTAGATGCTGTGGCCCATAGATATCTACATTTATCCTAGATTAAGAATCAAAGATCAGATGCGTTGTCACCCATGAGGACTAAGATGGAATGCCTCGTTTCCAGTAAAAACGGTCTCCGGTTATCTACACTCACCATACGAAACATTCTGTATTCTGTGAGAGCGTGGTCCTTCCCCGTTCGAGTCGACCCATTCGTGCTACAAGGATAATATAGCTGCAGCGTGGCTCTACCACGTAATAAAAAGGCCGTGTAGTGGCGGTAAAAGAATATTCTCTATTCATTAGCTCTTAGACATCTTAAGAGAGAAACTGAAACAAAATATTTACGCCACATTGTATTCCAACCAGAAAACAAAAAAAAACTGCGGTTGCCAACCCGCCAGCTATGGCAAATATCCTCACCTATCCTATGAGGCAGAACCTTTTTACTGGAAACGAGGCATTCCATCTTAGTCCTCAAGGCTGACAACGCATCTTGCATTGTGATTCGTAATCGAGGATAGATGTAGATGTCCATGGGCCGCAGCAATCACTTACCATCAGGTGGACTGTGTGCTCGTTTGTCACCCTAGCCTATAAATAAAAATAAAAAAAAAAGCAATCTATGTGGGAAGACTATGTTCAACAGTGGACTCCGAATAGGCTGGACTAATCTGGAATGATATGGAATACTGAAGTGGCGGTGAGCCGGCTATATAGCTCGTGGAACCAACAAGCAATGGGGAAGAAAGGTTCTCTAATGGCAGCCTCGTTCTGTACGGCGAAGTGTAGGGCGACCCCCCCACTAGATGGAGTGACGACCTGGTAAGACATGCAGGAAGTCGATGGATGCAGGTGGCTCAGGACCGTGCTTTGTGGCGTTACTTGGGGGAGGCCTATATTCAGCAGCGGACTCGTGAAGGGCTGTAATGATGATGATGAATTAGGCACATGTGCTCCATAAGAGGTCAGTCCCCACTGTCGGCGATGACTTTGCAGGACATCGTTGCGGCCATAGAATACTATATTACACAATATAATGTCTGTCAACCTTATTTCGTACGAGAATCGGTGTCGCCGGGAGCTATACAAGCAATTACGTCGTACTATCACTACTACAAACCCGATTCGATGTGTTGACTGAGTGAATTTACACATTTTAGACTTTTGATTAATGTTCAAGATCATCATTAAAAAAATCGTTTTAATTTTAATACATATTTATTTGTAAATAGGGTGCAATTTGGCATTTTTTAAATAATTTGCATGCGAAATTTGTAAACGATTGTAGCGTCAAAACACATTTCGTGTTGACATTTATACGTGTGAATTGACGTGTTAGTGACATTTTAGTGGCTACACGGGCTCCGCCCACTCCCCCGTTCTATGTATGTATTATTATGTATGTATTATAATATTCTATGGTTGCGGCTGCTGCGATTACGCCTCAATGTAAATTACGCCCAAAAGACAAACACAAGCAGTTCGTACTGCTATATCCAACTCAAGTTAGGTAAAATTGTTGACTCAATTATTTTATTCAGTATAAAAGTGTCCTAGGCGAAAGTTTATCGACCAAATTGGCGATATACTGAAAACGGGCCAAATTAGGAGTATCCTTAACCGACGAGCGTGTATGCGTAGGTGTATGGATGTAAAGGAGGCGAGAGAGGTGTCAGGATTGTGCCAAATGGAACTCTGTATTCTCTGCCTACCCCTCTGGGTGACAGGCGTGAGTGTTTATGTTATGCTCTATGTTTTTTATAAAAGCGTAGTTCAGATCCTCGTAGCGGTAGGCGAAGTGCAGGTCGCCTCTCTATTATATGGAGTGGCAACCTAGACAGTGATATTGTGGTATTTCTTGTTGAAAGTCTTTGTTTGGCAATGGATTACTATAAAAAGTAAAATTACAGCCTATATACGTCCCACTGCTGGGCACAGGCCTCCCCTCATTTCTGAGAGGGTTTTAGGACAAGGAAGTGTCCGCCACGCTGCCCCAACGCGTGTTGGCGAACTTCATATGTCTTCGAAATGAAAAATGCAGGTTTCCTCACGATGTTTTCCCTCACCGCTGAGCACGTGGTAAATCAGCACTTAAAATTGCAATTAGCAATTTTAATGGTGCCGGCGGGGATCGAACCCGGGTTGCTCGCGTTCGGTTATATTTACAGCGAGCGTTAACCATCTGAGCTACCACGGCTCTTTGATTGGTATAGAGTGATGATAATAACAAATAATGATGATGTTGGCAATTATCTGACACTTACATGCCGGGGTCCTGCAGGTAAGCGAGCGCTTGCACAGCCCTGTGCCAGTGGCCGCGCGCCTCCAGCTGGGCTGCCGCGCCGGTGATACTCTCGGCCGTGGGCTGGCCCAGCCACGCCCCCACCACGAAACTGCAATGGTAGTGGTGATGCGATTCTACCGCGTGCTATACATGTTCTCATCCATCATCTAATATCATTCAATGGTCGAAGTACGCCTACAAACTTCGCAGAAGTGAAAGCAATATGTTGACAAAGTTTTACTGCGATGTCATTTCATTTTCATTTCATTCATTAATTTTTTTTTCAAACATTACCTCCACACTAGGATTTTCTCCTGTACCGTGGAGGCAGTTTACAAACATAAATTGCACAAGGACAAACATCCAGACCCGAAACAATTATTGGTAGGCCATTGCGGGATTCGAACCCGCGGCCTTTAGCACTGTAACTCATTGCTAAGCCACTGCGCCTCTGAGCCGTCAAATCTGATGAACAATATGGCAGCGCTTAAAATACAAACAAACAAATATTAATTTTTATATGTTAGATTAACGGCAGTATAGACACCTCATACCAATAGTTGGTGACGGTGCTTTCTTATTTAGTTCAATCTCTTCTCTGTTGTATGGGAACCAAGTGTTGGCTGCAGAAGTTGGGGAGCAAATAGTGGATATTGCGGTGTTTATTTACAAATATGACACAAGGGTATAATATGCCCCCATTTTCTTGGTTGTTTTGTGAGTTCATACATTAGTTCGTTTGCGGACCGTGAACCCGTCAAAACAGAAAAAGAAACGATATTATTCAATATATTATTGAAAGTCACTTTTTTATTTATCACTGGATCGAAACAAGCCTCTGTCCTGGAAAGAAGTAGCAAAAACCCAGCGGGACTTTAAAAATATAATAGGTTACAATTAACAACACAAAACAAATTAGAAATAGCTTGGCAGCCGATCACCTTTCCCAGGAGTTTTTATCATCCATAAATTCCTTTATAATAACCCTTTTTATACAAATTTAGTTTAATAAAATTTTTGAACTTTGTGCACGTCAAATTTTGTATTCTCGTTTATTTATTAGTTCATTAGTTTGTCTGATTAACTAACAAAAATGTTTTGATCCACGTTTGTGTTTTTCTAGATTTTGGCGCCATTAAAAAGTACAAATAAAACATGATTAATTTTTTATTTGGCACCCAGGTTTAGTGTAGCCATCGCGACAGTATATATTAATGTTAATCGTAACTGTTAAGTGAGTAACACAATTAAAGTCATAGCAAGAACAACTGGTCCCCTTTCATTATGCAACTTCCAACATTACTTAGAGTTGAATAGCAGAGAATGTCACATGGCATTATCCCCTATATACCCTTAAGTTTAAGTTGTTACATTTAGTCTTTTAAAATAATAATAATAATAAAAATAATAATAATAGAGCAAATGAGGAGTATATTGGAAGAGGCGATTTTGGAAACGCGCAGCATGCCTCTCGAAAATCGACCGCGACTTCCCCGCATACCCCTAAGCAAGCGAAATCGGGCTGTCGTGAGGGCTCTTAACCCAATGCTGGTAACCTATTTGGAAGCCAGCCGGGACCTTTGCGAGACGGACTCAGTTCTTTTTGGCGCCGCAGTGGCAGCTTGCCGTATTATTGGCGCCAAACTTCCCATGGCTGGACGCGCTACTAAACAAAGTAGCGCCATCCCAGCCTGGAGAAAAAGAATTGAGGACCGTATCGCAAAGGCAAGGGCCCTTATCGGCAGACTGATAAGCTTCAGGTCGGGTAATAATAGACCGAGGGTTGTGCGCACCGTTAGAATGGCGTTTGCTGGGACAAATATCAGTTTGTCCCAGCCGGACATCACGCAGAAACTAACGGAGCGCATAGACGACCTGAAGCAAAAGATTGCTGCTTGGGGGAAGCGGATTCGCCGATTTACCGAGAGGTCAAGGCGGTTCAACCAGAATCGTCTCTTCCAGAGTGATCAGAAGAGGCTCTACAAATCACTGGAGCGACCAGAGGTATGTGGAGCGGGCCCAGGACCGGATCAGGCTAACACTGTCGCATTTTGGCGTGGCCTGTGGTCAGAGCCCGTAAACCACAGCGAGGGCCCTTGGACGGAAGTTGTGGCGAGTCAGTGTGCGAGTATTACGCCCATGGACCCCGTCATCATAACGCCGGATGACGTAGCTGAGGCGGTCCGTAGAGCCCCGAACTGGAAAAGCCCGGGACTCGACGGACTGCATCACTACTGGCTGAAGGGGTTCATGGTGTGTCACGCTGTGCTCGCCCGTCAGTTTCAAGAGGCTCTCAACCAGAAGTCGCTCCCTAGCCTCTTCACTACTGGGATCACTCATTTGGTTCCTAAAGACCAGGTTACCACAGACCCGAGCAAATACCGCCCCATTACGTGTCTATCCACCATATATAAGACACTGACATCCATTTTGAGCGCGAGAATCACTCGTCACCTGGAGCTAAATCAGGTGATGTCACGCGCTCAAAATGGATGTCGGGGCGGTGGTCGTGGAACTAAGGAACCACTCCTCATTGACGCGGTCATTGGCAAAGTGGTGAAACGCAACCGTCGGAATTTCTCCGCCGCCTGGATAGACTACAGAAAGGCATTCGACTCGGTGCCCCATACATGGCTAAAGAGAGTCCTCGAGCTGTACAAGATAGACTGTACAGTGAGAGACTTCCTCGAGCAGTGTATGGGGCAGTGGAGTACGATCCTTTGTCATCTGGGTGAGCGGATGATGGCTGCGGAGAACCACATAAGGATAAGAAGGGGTATCTTCCAGGGCGATTGTCTGAGTCCAATCTGGTTCTGCCTCTCCCTGAACCCTCTCAGTACTTTACTGGAGGGCTCCGGGAGGGGATTTCAGCTTCGGAAAGGAGGTACAAAAGTGACCCACCTTTTCTATATGGATGACCTCAAGTTATTCGCCTCCAGTCGCTCCCATCTTATGGAATTGCTAAACATCACTTGTGAATTTAGCAATTCTATTGGAATGGAGCTGGGAACGGATAAGTGTGCGGTCCTCCATGTTGAAAGGGGAAGGGTTGCTAACTCTGAGGGCATAGATTTATCTATGCCCTTCAACTTAAGGACCCTTTCCGAGGCTGAAACATACCGATACCTGGGTATGTCACAGAACATCGGTATCGATGAGGCTGGTATGAAACAGTCAGTTTGCGACGTGTTTTATGCACGCTTGACCAAAGTGCTTAACAGCCTTTTGTCCGGTGTGAATAAGACACACGCATATAACGGCTGGGTCATGCCTGTCCTCATGTATACCTTTGGCATACTCAGGTGGACTCAGACTGAACTTAACGCCCTGGATAGAAAAGTCCGCACTACCATGACGTCCCACAGGATGCATCATCCGAGATCGTCGGCAATGAGGCTGTACTTGCCGCGAAAGCATGGTGGGCGTGGCTTCTTGAGCGCGCACACCATGCATAATCGCGAAGTGTGCAGCCTCCGTAATTACTTCCTGGCGAGATCGGATGATCCATTCTATAAGGATGTCATTTCTTGTGATAAAGGACTTACCCCTCTATCCTTAGCCAACGAGCAATGGCAAGACCCGGCAGTGCAGACAATTTCCGACCGGGAGACCGTGTGGAAGGAGAAGGAGCTCCACGGGAGGTTCTACAAGGCTCTACATGAGCCTTTCGTAGACACAGTAGCCTCCCTCCACTGGCTACGCTTTGGTGATCTCCTCGGGGAAACCGAGGGTTTTGTTTGTGCAATACAGGATCAGGTTATTAAGACCAACAACTATCGGAGATACATCCTAAAGGATGGCACCGTGGACATCTGTCGAGCTTGTCGCCATCCCGGTGAGTCACTCAGGCATGTTATCTCCGGTTGTTCGGCGCTTTCTAACTCTGAGTACTTGCACAGGCACAACCTAGTAGCCAGAATTCTACACCAGGAGCTCGCTCTGAAATACGGTCTCGTGGATCGGAAGTTGCCGTATTACAAGTACTTGCCGGAAGCCGTGCTCGAAAATGATCGCGCCAGGCTCTATTGGGACCGGGCCATCATCACAGACAGGACTATTCTTGCGAATAAGCCTGATATTGTGCTGATGCACCGTGCACAGTCAAGGATATTTTTGGTCGACATTACCATTCCGTATGACGAGAACCTCGTGAAAGCCGAAACAGACAAGCAAACAAAATATCTGGACCTGGCTCACGAGGTGACCGACATGTGAGGCGGTCTGCCGACTGAAATTATTCCTGTAGTCGTCTCTGCAAACGGGCTAATCCCAGTCAGCCTCCCGGGTCATCTGAGGCGACTGGGACTACGTGGCGGACCGCTCCGGGCTCAAATGCAGAAGGCGGTGCTCATCGATACCGCCCGCATCGTCCGCCGGTTTCTTTCCCTTTCCCCCTAACCCTCGGCCGTTTGGTCTCCCCTGCCGAGGGCTCCCATCTGGTTGGATCTTATTTATTTATGTAGTTTTTGTATTTATTTTATTTTATTGATATTTATGTATATTTATCTTTTCATTTTAATTTATAATTATATATTTATAGCACCCAACCAGGTGAGAAAATTATATAGATTAAAAAAAAATAATAATAATGTCCTCCAGACCGAATTTCGCCCACGGTGGCCTGTCAAAAAGGAGGCTAGATTACTCGTATATATAGTGCCAAAGTGTATGCGCATGCACAGGTGCACTCTCTATTGCCTCACTCTCATAATCCGATGGGACTGTAAACCGACACGACCGGAGAGAGATCAGGCGCAGGACCAATGGCTTTACGTGCTTTCCGAAGCACGGGGGTGAGACACCGCCAACTTCCTGACTCTGGGCAGCTACTGAGAATTTCTTGACGGATAAACTCAATAGTTATTTTTGGCCCGACCTGGGATTCGAACCCAGGACCTCATCATCAGCAGTCGCACTACTACAGCCACTAGACCATCACGGCAGTCAATCTTTTTCATAAATCTTTTTAAATAACAAATATACAAATACCATTAGGTGAGTAGTGTGCCAGTTTGTAATCTTTATTCTATAAAATATAAATAAACACAGTAAGTATCGGAGGCTGGGTCCAGTGGTGCAGTGGTCCAGGGTAGGAGACGTACGTGAGGCTGTAGTCGAGGGGGTCCGCAGTGTGAGCTGCAGGCTGCAGGTGCGCCCTGCAGTTCAGAGCTCGGGCGCGCAGCAGCTCGTAGCGCAGGTCTAGAACACGTCGGCGCTTGCTCTCCTGACAGAAAAATGTAAAGTAAAGTTAGTCGATATACGACCCACTGCTGGGCACAGGCCTCCCCTCATTTCTGAGAGGGATATAGGACAAGGAAGTGTCCGTCGCGCTGCCCCAATGCGTGTTGGCGAACCTCACATGTTTTCGAAAATATTTTTTTAAATTTTTTCCCACTGGATATGTATAGACTTGAACTTTAATTAATAGAATTACTAGTATTTTTTTTAAATAAAATTATTTTATAATATTGTTACTAAGTTTTACAATACAATACTCATTATTGTACACCAACAAAACAAATAATGAACAAACAATGAGGGAAAGACAAAAAGCGGTCTTATTGCTACATAGCAATCTCTTCTAGACAACCCAGAAGAGAAAATTAATAAAAATAAAAATAGGATTAACGGGTAACGTGCACTAAATTAGACAAAAAAAAGATACAAACTTATATACACTAAAATGACAACATACTTTGATTAGATCAATGACCATAATGTACGAGGAGGAAGAGAGAGGAGTTAAAGAGACAAATAGTGTTCCTTAATCTGTTTCTTGAACACATTTAAAGATTGAGCACTTTTAGTGGACTGGGGTAAGAAGTTCCAGAGTCTTACTCCAAGAACAGCAAAAGATTTATTTTAAAATGTCGAGGAGTGCACAGGACATTGGAGCGTTTTAAAATTATATTACATTTCATTCTACATATTATACAAACTCAAAGTATTCAATTTCATCACCCGTTACAGCCTATTAAAGTTCACTACTAAACATAGGCCTCCCCCATAGATTGCCACATAGGGGGATATTTGCCATAATTGTAATGTTACTGTTGATTTAATAATTTCACCTCTCAGTGGGTCATGTGCTCCTGGTAGATTATCTTCTACATAGTTGAAATGTTACTGTTGATTTTACAATTTCACCTCTCAGTGGGTCATGTGCTCCTGGTAGATTATTTTCTACATAGTTGTAATGTTACTGTTGATTTAATAATTTCACCTCTCAGTGGGTCATGTGCTCCTGGTAGATTATCTTCTACATAGTTGTAATGTTACTGTTGATTTAATAATTTCACCTCTCAGTGTGTCATGTACTCCTGGTAGATTATCTTCTACATAGTTGTAATGTTACTGTTGATTTAATAATTTCACCTCTCAGTGGGGCATGTGCTCCTGGTAGATTATCTTCTACATAGTTGTAATGTTACTGTTGATTTAATAATTTCACCTCTCAGTAGGCCATGTGCTCCTGGTAGATTATCTTCTACATAGTTGTAATGTTACTGTTGATTTAATTAATAATTTCACCTCTCAGTGGGGCATTACGTTGATTTGGGTCATGTGCTCCTGGTAGATTGTCTTCATACATCCATCCATTACAGCCTAGTCCACTGCAAAACATAAGCCTCCCCCATAGGTCGCCTAATAAGGGGTGATATGTTCCAAAGTTACCAGACTTGACAAGCGGGTTGGCAACAGCAGTTTTTTTATTAGCAAAATGATGCTGTCCACCTCCTGATTCACTTTTTTTATAGGAGAGGGGGCAAACGAGCATACGGCTCACCTGATGGTAAGTGATTACCGCCGCCCATGAGCAACTGCAAAACCAGGGGAATTGCAGATGCGTTGCATTTTGATTCTTAATCAAGGATAAATGTAGGTGTCTATGGGCCACAGCATTTACTTACCATCAGGTGGACTGTGGGCTCGTTTGTTACCCTTATTCGATAAAAAAACAGCCAGGAATAATAAGTGATCAAAATGGACGAATGATTAGAAGAGCGAGAAGGAGAATGAGAATGAGAAAGGAAGGAAAATATCAAAAAATAGGTTACCCCTGTGACGTTGTACTCATACTGGTCAAAGTAAGGTGGCAAGGGTAGTCGCATCCCCATCTCGTCTTCAGGCACGGTGGTGAGGTCTAGTTCACCGTCCTCACTGTCGCGACCTTTACCGTCCGGGTTGGTCAGATCTGTACGGAAATAGCTCTCGTACGTACGGACGATCTGTTCCAGGCTGGGCACTTGCGGGCACAGGTACCTGGAAAGGTTTAACGATTAACAAATTAAAAAAGATTAGGGCTACCAACAAATAATCTTAAAATGTTAAATACTAGATTATATAAATCAAAATTACAGGAATAGCTAAAAAAAAATTAGTTTCTATAGCATTATAGACTTTATTCATCATAAGTCTCAATGTACAACAAGTGATAAAATTTAAAACTTTGTACAACCGTCTGCAATATAAATAAAATGAGAACATCATCAATATTTTCAAAGTCAATTAAACATGCATTATTAAGGATAACTAAAAAACTACTGGTCTGATTTTGATCAAATTTGTATGGGACCACACGAGAGGCACGTCCATCTTCCTCCTATAGCTTTCAAATAAGAAAAATCATTATCGAAATCAGTTCACCTAAAAACAAGTTCTGAGGTAACACTGCCTGTGGATCACTGCTCGCTCCTTTAATATTGTTGAAATGATGTTATTTTTTTTTTTAAATATTTTGATAAGTAAAGTTGTGCGATTTCGTGTGCGCGTGTGCACTATTAATGGAAACGATGAAACATGTGATCCGATGGTTATGTGAATCCCAAGAAATTGTGTCTGCTTTGTGGCCTTAAAGAACTGTCGTCATCAACTGTCTGCTGGCACACGCGTCAGTATTAGCCAACAACTTTATGAATGTGACGTATCAACGTATTGTGAAAAAGTTTTTAAACAAATTATTATGAACAGTAATTTTCTATTCCTTGACACTGGCAAAAGGACAACCGTATGAGTCCATTACTAAAAAAAGAGAGTTGGTGTGTCATGAACACGGCCGTGTATTGTGTACGTGAACGCAATAACAATTAATTTATCTGTGACGTCACGAAACGACCTAAAATGCGGGGTTTTGGCGGGAATAGTTTAAAGCGGATTTAAATACGTAAAAGTGATAGAAAACGACGAAGCAAGTGCTTCGGCATTAATACAAAACTTAAGTGACTGTCCTCATCGACTGTTCACTTGATTGAGCTGTCGCCAAATCCAAAAAAACTTCGTAGAAAAAATTTATAAGAATGAACATCCCGAATGAGATGGACATATGGCTTAAAAGGTAAGCATCCAAGCCAAAAATATTAATCTAAACTTGACGGCGCTCTCCGGCGAGTGATAGTGTAAATTTTGGATGTAGATGATAGCATATGTAGTTGCAACACCAAACTATATCTCCCGATTTTATTATCATCAGCTTTTTAATCACTTCACACTATGAAAACAAATTCAAAGACGTATTCCCGTCAAATAGAACAGCAGCAAATTCCCCTTCCGGTGGTAGTTACCTGGCAGTCGCGTGGAGGGCTCTGAGCCAGTCCAGTTGTTCCAACTCTGCGCGGGGGCGAAGCCCTGCAATAAGCTGTAGCGCAGCTAATCGGGGCTTCGCCACCAGCTCGTGCGCCCCGCACTCCTGCCACAGGTGCAGCTGCTTCGCCACCAGCGACCGGAATGCGGGATCACCTGCAAAACAATCATCATTTTTACGAAAAAATTTTGTAAAACCTAATTTATAATTGGTAGCTTCACTATAGGTTTTATGTATGGTATTACTTTTAAGGTGATACCTCGAAAATTTTGTGGTTTTTCTATTTCACATATTTCTTTAAGTTTTATAGATTACAAACCAAAATTTTGGTATATGATTTTTAAGTATATGACCTAGGATTGCACAAAAGGAAAACACGATATCATGTAATTTTCCCGATGGAAAAAAATTGCAAAGTAGGCTCTAATTATTTACATTTCTCCATGACACCACAATATTCTAACAAACAAGTTCATGGAATTATTTTTAAGGCATAGTAAATAATCATATCCAAGTAGTTCTCATAAACTATTTTAATTCCATAACAAAGTTTTGTTAAAAATAAAAACGTTGTTTGGCGCTTACTTAGTTTTTTTTTCCGAGCGTGTGCTCGGTATGGCTATCTCACAATTTGCGTACTATGAAGTCATTGCGTCACTTTCATTTCGACACTCCCTCAGTCGTCCGTGAGCTTCGCCGACAAAGGAATAAGCCACGCCTCCAAAACTACGATTCATTTTCAAAGTATTCTTTTAACTGCTTAGTACTTAATGTTTAATTATAAATAGCATTCGGTTATTTTTTTTTCTTTTATATTTTTAAAATTTATATAAATATTATTATGGTGGTCGAACTCTAACTATTATGTATTAGATATCTGTGGTAACTTCATTGGTTTTAGGATTACTTTTATATTTTATAAAGTGTAATTTCTTTATGATAATGTCCCTTAAAAAAAAGCACCCGAAAGACTGTCCATACTTTACTACTGTTTCCTATATTGTCATGTCTTCCAATCACTAGAAATATTTTTTTTTCTGTTTACCGTGTAGCTGCGGTGTGAGGATATTTGTTAGGCAAGTTAATTATTTTTAATCTTTTGAGTGGATTAAAAAATATCGTTAACGTTATTTAATTTTTGTATTATATTATTTTATTTATTTAAAAATTTGTATAAAAGTACTCATTTACATATTAATTATTTTTCATCACATATAAGATATTAAGTGTGAATATTTTACCAACTATATTCTATTTATTTGCATTTTATTGTATTGAAGTGTTAATACAATAAAGTGAATTGTTCACACCTGCCACAGTTTTTTTTATAAGATAAGGCAACAAACGAGCACACAGTCCACCTGATGGTAACTGGTTGCTGCGATCCATACACGTCTACATTTATCCTTGATTACGAATCAAAATGCGAATGCGTCATCCGTCAGGACAAAGATGGAATGCCTCGTTTCCAGTAAAAAGGGTTTCCGGTTCTCTACACTCACCATACGAAACACAGCAGCGTTAAGCTGCTATTTCACGCTGGGGTATTCAGTGAGAGCGTGGTCCTTCCCCGGTCGAGCCGAGCCATTCATGCTACAACCATAATATCGCTGCAGCGTTGCTCTACCACGTATAATTTCCCGCTGTCTAAAGACACTCTCGGGACGAGTGAGATGGATATTCTTACACAACCACTAAACGGTGAACAAACATTACATTGCTTAGTACAAAATGTAATAGCCAACATGTTCAACACTCACTGGCTGCCTGGGCCAACAGTGTGGCCATGTGCAGATCTCCGTTCTCCCGGGCCACCTTGCAGGCTTCCAACACGCGGCCCCCCAGCAATAGCGTCCACACTCTGCCGCTGTGGCCATCCGACTCTGTCAACAAAATTTAACATCAATCGAACTAAAAATAGAGTTCATTTTAAATTCTTTTATATTGAAAACTATATATTACTAGCTTGTCAAGCATACGTTGTTCTGCCCTTTTCGACGACCGTTTGTCATGTCCTATTAAAAATCCGTATATTCGCAAAAAAATTGCGGGTCACTCATGGGTAAAAAAAAACTATCATCTCTCAAGTTGGACCAAACTGCACACTGTGTGCAAATTTGATTAAAATAGGTTTAGTAGTTTAGGAGTCCATCGCGGACAAACAACGTGACAAGTAATTTATATATATAAAGATTAAAATATGACATACTAGGTGTTTATTACGGAATTGGAATTTCTTAACATCGAGTTTTATGGGTTTTCATTTTTTTTTGCGCGAAACCCTATATCTTTGTTTAAATTAAAAGTAGTCCTTTCGTATTTCTCGTCACATCATCTTGCAAACCACACTCTTCTCTTATCACACAATTTCTCAGCCTGTCACTCAGATTCAGCCCTAACATACTCTTTCTTTATATTTAAAAATTACGTGTCACATTGTTTCTCCGCGATGAACTCTCTAAACTATTGAACTAATTTCAATGAAATTTTGCAAATGTGTATTGCTTGCGTCAACTTGAGAGATAGCATAGTTTTTATCACGATATTTCCCTCAATATTTTTTTATTGCGAATTAAAGGATTTTATAGGGCAAAGCTTCTATCAATAATACTTGTAGATTCCCGATAAGCGCTTCAAAAACGGCCCGAAAAATAAGACCACAAATACTTTTGTGGTCTTATATCAAATTAGTATGGTCCAATCATAGCCATTTTAACGAACATTGAAATGTAATACCAAGAATAAAATAGATTAAGCACGAAATTGTTAACATAATATTTTTAACTTTATCACTTAGACTTTAAGCTTCATTTTAGAATAAATATTTGCGTACTTATGACTTTTTATATTCAAGCGGTATCTTTGTCGGATGCCATAACTTAAATAAACATATTTTGCAATGGTAAACCTTTTCTATATATCACAGTAAGAAATATAGATGTTTACGTGTGTGCAAACGTGGCCACTTGAGCGACTTAGTTTGGTTCCCGATTCTTAATCTAGTATAATCATTGATCGAAGGGGCAAAGCGTAGAACAATGTCTGTCAAACCTGCTAGTTTTAATATAAATTCACAAACACAACAACTCTTTATTTAAAACACATTGAACTCACCATCAATAGAGTCAGCGGTAGCGGGCATCTTGAGGTCGTGCTGAGTGACGTCAGCCACGGCGTCCTGCAGCCAGTCCAGCAGCCTCCGGTGTCTATGCACGATTGACCGCAAGTCCTGTCCGGGAATACCTGGACAAATACAATACAATATAAAATAAATTAGCACTGTCAACCGTGGAGCCCTGGGGTAAAATAATTTATACGTGGTAGTTACACTGCAATAGTCGCAGCACGAATGGGTCGGCTCGACCGGAGAAGTGTTTCGTATGATGAGTATAGCGATTCGAAGACTTTTATACTGGAAACGAGCATAGCAATGACTGCAGCACAGCTCTACCACGTATAATGGATCTACTACAATATTTTATGGACACGCCCTCACAAAATACCAGCGTAAAATAGCAGCTTAACGCTGCTGTGCTTCGCAAGGTGAGTGTAGAGAACCGGAGACCCTTTATACTGGAAACGAGGCATTCCATCTTAGTTCTCAAGAGTGACAACACATTCTTAATCGAGGATAAATGTAAATGTCTATGGGCCACAGCATCCACTTACCATCAGGTGGACTGTGCGCTCGTTTGTTACCCTTATTCTATAAAAAAACAAAGATATAAAACTCACCATCGTTGTCCAGGTCCGCTCCCCATAAAGCATCGCAAAGCTTCCACACTTGCAGACTGTAGGTGTCGGTCACGTCCGACTGGAAGCAAGGAACGGAGTCATTGTTCGCTCATACAAGCAAGTGATACTAGAGGGCGAGATGAAAAGCTCGTGGACGAGGGATGAGGGGGGTGGGGGCGGGTTCGTGCGAAAAGTTGTGTTAAGCAACATTAATAGATGTAAACAGATAGTAGTGATGCAACGGAAGTGTCATATCGGAAGCAGAAACGGAAACAGATGTTAAAAATATTTTTTTTGCAGTAACGGAAACAGAAACGGATGCGGAAACGGAAATAATACTTTTTTTTTAAAAATTACAAATAAAACTACTTCTTTTTCAAAATTAAGTAGCGGTAATGCTGTAAATTTCACAGTACGCGAGCAAACCAGGTTCGATCCCTGCCGGCACCCATGAAATTGTTAATTGCAATTTTGAGTGCCGATTTGGCACGTGTTCGGCGGTGAAGGAAAACATCGTGAGGAAACCTGTATGTCTGAGAAATAAGAAAAAAAATTCGAAGACATGTGAAGTTCGCCAACACGCATTGGGGCAACGCGGCGGACACTTCTTTGCCCTAAAACCCTCTCATAAATGAGGGGAGGCCTGTGCCCAGCAGTGGGACGTACATAGGCTGTAACTTTAAGTTATATTTTATGAAAAGCAGTTCGGCCACTTTTACACCTAACAATATGTTCTAGTGTTCTTCACATATAAGTCTAGCTCCGAAAAATAATAATTATTGCTATAGCAATTATTGCTCACTGGCGATGCTGCGTACCACCTATACACCAAAGCTAAATGGGCACTGAAATTTGGACAAACGCTTTAAAGAGCCACTTTTAGGTTTAGCGAGTAGGTAATTTAGTAAAGCCCTAACACGAAAGTACGACGTAAATAAACTTGAATCCAAAAGTTTCATAAAAATAATTATTTCTTACTGTGACCATGGCTGTTAGAAAGCACCCTAAATGATGGGTATTAAAAATAACATAAATAAACGCGATAAAATCCGTAAAAGTAGCTTGAATCAATAAAAATATAATTAATTTATACTTCAAGTAAAAAATAAATAATATAAACTTCACGCAAACGTAACTGCTACCTAATGAATTTGCAAATCTAAGTTTTATAACTTAGGCATTTATTAAAAACTATTTTAACTGGAGAAAACACGTATTAATTAAAATTTAGTTTTAACTATAACATAATATATATAAGAATACATTTTATAAATAAATAGGTATGCACTTCCTTGACCGACCATTTATTTGTTTTTTTAGTTTGCGATGAAAGTTTCACAGTTTCAACTAACTTCTTAAACTCAGCAAGCTCTTCGGCGTTTAAGATGGCTCTTTAAAGCGGTAGTTGTAAAACCTTTTCCCGAGTATATTTCTGCGCCCTCCTTTCTGCCAAGGAGGGTCGCGTTCGTATACAGATTAGAGATCTCTAGTTAGACCGTTAAGCCAGTCCCTAAAAGGTGGGGTTTAGTGGGTAAAATTCTCCACATAACCACGCAGCCGGCTGCGTGGTATGCTATGAGCATTCCCCACCTCCCTCCCCCGTTTTCCGGAGGGTTGCCAATATTTGCTTCGGGCGCAAAAAAAGAGTATATTTTGTCACATAATTTACATCTGGCTGCTTAATCATCAGTCTCAAAATAATAGTTCCAAACAGGACTTGTTTTTGGTTGCAATTAAATTACACACACGATTTAAATTTCTAATTAACTAAAAACACTGTGTTTTTAATAAATGTCGTCGCTGAGTTCCGTTCAAAGTTCCGTTATAAAACTTGCGGAAACAGAAGCAGAAACGGATGTTAAAACCATGCAGAACTTCCGCAGTTGCGGAAACAGAAACAGAGTTCTGTTGCATCACTAACAGATAGAGATTGATAGTTTTCCGAGATAATTACACTAGTTTTGTAAATACCGCTGTTAAAGATGTGCCGGTTATTTCGCGCGGACGTCGCAGGTAAACGCCGATTATAGATCATTCGTATCAAGAAAAGAGTACAAATATTAAATAATACTAAAGTCAAGTTTTACCTCAAAATATGAAAACGAGAATATACAACCAGTCCCTCACTGCTGGCCGTATAAAGCTTAAGGTCGCTCAGAGAGCTATGGAGAGGGCTGTGCTCGGAGTTTCTTTGCGCGATAAATTAGAAATGAGGAACCAGAGTGACCGACATAGCCCAACGGATTAGTAAGCTGAAGTGGCAATGGGCTGGCCAAATAGCTCGAAAAACCGACAACCGATGGGGAAAAAGGTTCTGGAGTGGCAGCCTCGTACCGTAAGGCGAAGTAAGAGCTACACCCTCACTAGATGGAGTGACGAGCTGGTGAGACGTTCGGAAAGTAGATGGATGCAGGAGCTCAAGACGGCAGTATTTGGCTACTCTTCGAAAAATAACTTTGAATAGTATTTGTTTATCAACAAATAGTATATAATGATTTCTTATATTTACGCGAACACTACACATGATTAAAACTACTTTTACGGATTTTATCGCGTTTATTTTTACTTTTTATTTTTAATTCCCGACGTTTCGGGCGCTTTCCAGCACCCATGGTCACGGGGGACTGAGATGACTGACGTCCCGATGTCATTGTTAAACCCGGAGTACCTTCAGCTTTTTTAATTATTGTTTATGGTCCGATCTATGCAAAATGAACTAACTCTGTCTTGAGGTCTTGCAGTGGTATGCTTGGGTTTAGTTTTAATTTTATTGATTATAGGATCCCAAGCAGGTGGTAGTACCCAGCCTCCTTCTCTATTGAAATTAGGATGTTTTTTAATTTCAATAGCCTCACGTATCATCCTTGGTAGGAATCGGTGTTCTTTCGCGAGGATTTGTGGTCTATCAAATCTGATGTAATGGTTGGGGCCGTCTAGGATATGATCACAAACTGCCGACTTCCCGGAACGTTGATGCTTCACATCAGCTATATGTTCTTTTACGCGGGTCCTAATTGATCTTTTGGTTTGACCTATATAAGAGAGACCACATTCACAATCAAGCTTGTACACTCCTGCATCTTGTAGAGGAATATGACACTTGACGGATGGTAGGAACTGACTAATCTTCTTCGGCGGCTTGTAGAATGTTCTAATAGAAGCTCGCTTCAAGATATAGCCAATCTTGTCTGTGACACCTCTGACATATGGTAGTACAGCAGGCACACGCTCGACTGTGGCTGGCTTCACTCGGTCACTGTGACGTAGGCGCGGGACCCGAAGCTTGTTGTGGTGCAGAACTTGCTTGACGTGTTGAAGCTCGGCGGCCAGGTGTTTGCTGTCACAGATCCCTCGTGCTCTCTGTAACAAAGATTTGCCCACGGTAGCTAACTGTGAAGGATGGTGGTGAGATTCACCGTTTAAATATCGGTTTGTATGGGTCTTTTTCCTATACACAGTGTGACCAATGGTGTTATTAGGATTTCTGATGACTAACACATCTAGGAAAGGTAAGGAATTATTTGCCTCTAACTCCATAGTAAATTGAATTTTAGAGTTTATGGAATTAAGATGTTCTAAAAATGCAGTTACTTTGTCTGATGGTAAAATTGTGAAAGTATCGTCTACGTACCGCTTGTAGATCCTTGGTGTAACAGGTGCAGTAAGGAGGGCTTTCTCCTCAAAATCTTCCATGAATATATCGGCGACAATGGGAGATACAGGTGAGCCCATCGCCACACCATCTACTTGCTTGTAAAACTCTTCCTTCCACAATAGATAGCCAGATGTAAGGCAATGTCTTAGTAATACTGCATATTCTGCTGGCATGTTATTTTCCTCTAGTTTCCTAGTTATAATTGAGATGCAATCTTCAACAGGTAGGGATGTAAATAGAGACTGAACATCAAAACACACTGTGTATAGGAAAAAGACCCATACAAACCGATATTTAAACGGTGAATCTCACCACCATCCTTCACAGTTAGCTACCGTGGGCAAATCTTTGTTACAGAGAGCACGAGGGATCTGTGACAGCAAACACCTGGCCGCCGAGCTTCAACACGTCAAGCAAGTTCTGCACCACAACAAGCTTCGGGTCCCGCGCCTACGTCACAGTGACCGAGTGAAGCCAGCCACAGTCGAGCGTGTGCCTGCTGTACTACCATATGTCAGAGGTGTCACAGACAAGATTGGCTATATCTTGAAGCGAGCTTCTATTAGAACATTCTACAAGCCGCCGAAGAAGATTAGTCAGTTCCTACCATCCGTCAAGTGTCATATTCCTCTACAAGATGCAGGAGTGTACAAGCTTGATTGTGAATGTGGTCTCTCTTATATAGGTCAAACCAAAAGATCAATTAGGACCCGCGTAAAAGAACATATAGCTGATGTGAAGCATCAACGTTCCGGGAAGTCGGCAGTTTGTGATCATATCCTAGACGGCCCCAACCATTACATCAGATTTGATAGACCACAAATCCTCGCGAAAGAACACCGATTCCTACCAAGGATGATACGTGAGGCTATTGAAATTAAAAAACATCCTAATTTCAATAGAGAAGGAGGCTGGGTACTACCACCTGCTTGGGATCCTATAATCAATAAAATTAAAACTAAACCCAAGCATACCACTGCAAGACCTCAAGACAGAGTTAGTTCATTTTGCATAGATCGGACCATAAACAATAATTAAAAAAGCTGAAGGTACTCCGGGTTTAACAATGACATCGGGACGTCAGTCATCTCAGTCCCCCGTGACCATGGGTGCTGGAAAGCGCCCGAAACGTCGGGAATTAAAAATAAAAAGTAAAAATAAACGCGATAAAATCCGTAAAAGTAGTTTTAATCATGTGTAGTGTTCGCGTAAATATAAGAAATCATTATGTTAACCAGTACGGACTGAAAATAGCAAATAAAATACGCCGATTAGAAGATCTAAAGACCAAGCGCGCAAGATACATAACAGCTTTAAATTTCTTGAAGAGATGCAGAGATCATAATCTCATTCCTACGTGTGTCAAGATATCCACTAAAAAAGACATTCGAGGAAGCGCTAAAATCTTAAATCAGGCTAGTAAAAAGTTGTTAATAACGGTGATTCAGCAAAAACGTACCGATCTATATTTCATAAACAAAACCATAGACAATTCGTCCAGTGAATTAAAGACAGTTTTATCGACATTTGATTATAAAAATTGCATGGAAACTTTAGACAAACGCGAAAAAACTAAATACAATGAATGCAAAAATAAACATATTGATAAATACCATAAATTAACAACTAAATCAAATGTCCAACATACGAAATCGTTGACCACAGACACGAATCATAAACAACGCGCTGTCTACAACTTATCAAAACAAACACTGGACGACGCCACAATAAAAGTTTTAGAAAAAGGTATTAATTTCGCAATTACACCGCGAAAAATACAGTATGAGGACATTATCTGTAGTGTTGAGGACTGTCTGTATAAAAATAATATTGGTAATGAAGATTTAGAGGCCATACGTCAAGACATCTCGTCTATGTTACGTCGAAGTTCAGCGCCGAAATTAAATCTCCCCAAAAATGAATTTAACGCGTTGAAAAACTTACGCAACAGACCAGAGCTTACGATTCTCCGCGCAGATAAAGGTAATTCTACGGTTATAATGGATACGTCAGATTACAATTTTAAAATACAACAACTTTTGTCGGATGAAACTACTTATCGAAAGGTCAAAACAGACCCTACAACTAACACGCTTAAAACAACTAGCGATCTAATTAAGAAATACTCCGAAAAATTGAATCTGGACGTTAATTCGATAATACCTTCATGTGCCAAACCACCGAAGTTGTATGGGTTACCAAAGATACACAAACCGAATGCTCCTTTACGTCCAATAGTGAGTCAGATTGATTCGCCAACTTACAGATTGGCTCAATACTTAGCTAAAATATTATCACCACTCAGAGGACACACAAGAGCACACACTAAGGATTCATACCATTTTGTCAGTGAGATAAAAGACCTACATCTTACTGACAATGACACCATGGTCAGTTTTGATGTTCAGTCTCTATTTACATCCCTACCTGTTGAAGATTGCATCTCAATTATAACTAGGAAACTAGAGGAAAATAACATGCCAGCAGAATATGCAGTATTACTAAGACATTGCCTTACATCTGGCTATCTATTTTTTTTTTTTTTTTTTTATAGAAGAGGGGGCAAACGAGCATGCGGCTCACCTGATGTTAAGTGACTACCGCCGCCCATGATCAACCGCAACACCAGGAGAATTGCGGGTGCGTTGCCGGCCCTTTAGAAAGGAGTAAGCTCTTTTCTTGAAGGTCCCCAGGTCGTATCGGTCCGGAAAAATCGCCGGTGATAAACTATTCCACAGAGAGGTTGTACGTGGAAGAAAGCTCCTTGTGAAACGTACAGTGGTGGACCGCCAAGCATCCAGATGGTGTGGATGGTATCGGGACGTTTGCCGTGTCGTGCGTTCACGAAATTTGGCGGCTGGGATTAATCCGAACAATTCCTCAGAGCACTCCCCGTGATAGATGCGATAAAATACGCAAAGAGATGCAACATCTCTTCGCAACGCCAGTGAATCGAGCCGATTGGAAAGCACTCGGTCGTCGACGATTCGAGCCGCTCTGCGCTGGATGCGGTCAAGTGGAAGGAGCTGGTACTGGGGAGCCCCAGCCCAGAGATAGGAACAGTATTCCATGTGCGGTCGAACCTGCGCCTTGTAAAGTTGCAGGCGGTGTGCCGGCATGAAATACTGCCCCGCTCTGCTGAGCACGCCAAGCTTTTTAGAGGCCAATTTGGCCTTCCCTTCCAAGTGACCACGAAACTGCACGTCACTCGATATGTCGACGCCGAGGATTCCGATACTGGCTGAGGCAACAAGGGGAGTGCCTTGAAACTGAGGGGATACGACAAAGGGGTTCTTTTTAGCGGTTAACGCGCAAACTTGTGTCTTCTGGGGGTTAAACTGGACTAGATTTAGTCGTCCCCAATCCGAGACTCTGTTCAGCAAAGACTCGACTTCAGACACAAGTTTGTCCCGGCACTCGGAGACGTTTTCCCGAGAAATATTGGCTCGGCCGGTGTAAAGAGCATCACCAGTGCTGTCATCTGCATAGCAATGAATGTTACGGGTATGCAACATATCATTGATATGCAGAAGAAACAGCGTTGGCGATAGCACGCAGCCCTGTGGAACACCAGCATTAATAGGCTTGCAATCGGAGCTTGCACCGTCTACAACGACCTTGATGCTCCGATCTGCAAGAAAGCTGGTGATCCAATCGCACAATTTCTCGGGAAGCCCATAGGAAGGGAGCTTCGAAAGAAGCGCTTTGTGCCAAACCCGATCGAAGGCCTTCGCAATGTCCAAACTAACGGCCAATGCCTCCCCCTTGAACTCTACTGCCTCCGCCCATCTGTGAGTGAGGTAGACCAGAAGATCACCAGCTGACCGACCACGGCGAAAACCGTATTGGCGGTCACTAATCAGCTGGTGATCCTCAAGGTACCTCATGAGCTGGCAGTTTACAATGGACTCCATTGTTTTGGAGAACAAGGAGGTGATGGCGATTGGCCGGTAGTTGGACGGGTCTGAGCGGTCGCCTTTTTTAGGGATCGGGTGGACGAAAGCAGTCTTCCATGATTTTGGGACTACGCCTAGGGAGTAGGAGTACCGGAAAAGACGCGTTAAAACCGGTGCCAACTCTGGAGCACACGTCCTCAGCACAATTGGGGGGATTCCGTCAGGCCCACTCGACTTGTGGATGTCCAGGGAGAGGAGTGCTTTGCGAACCGAGCGCTGTGTGAACTGCACTTCCGGCATGGAGCACTCACACCGCGGGATGGTCGGCGGCGTACTCCCCCCGTCATCGAGAGTCGAGTTAGACGCAAAGAAGGAGCCTAGAAGATCGGCTTTCTCCTTTGCAGTATGGGCCAGTGAGTCGTCCTCCCTGTGCAGAGATGGAAGAGATGGCTGACAGAAATTCCCCTGGACAGCCTTGGCGAGAGACCAGAATGCACGGGTTCCAGAAGGAAGGCGAACGAGTCTCTCGCCAATTCTGCCTATGTGCTCTGACTTTGCCTTGGCAATGACTCTTTTGAAGGACCTAGAGGCGGAATTATACTTCTTTTTTAGAGCGCTGGTGTTTACATCCCGGGACGCTGATGCATCAACCCAGGCTTGGTAGCACTCCTGCTTATAGCATGATGCTATTTTACAGGAGCGACCAAACCATGGCTGAGATTTGCCTCCAATGGGCACCACAGAGGAAGGAATAAAAAGTTCCATACCCTGAAGTACCACATCAGTAACAGAATCCGCAACAACGTTGGGATCATCCGGCGAGAAGCAAACCCGCCCCCAAGGGTAGGATGCAAAGAAAGACCGCATCCCATCCCAATCGGCTGACCTATTGTGCCAAACACGGCGGCAGCCTGCAGAATGCAACCGCGATTTCAGCGTGAGTGGCACAACACTCCGGACCAGACAATGGTCCGAGGAGCCTAAAGGGGCGTCGACGGAAATCTGATATCCGTCCGGGTGAGAGGTCAGCAGAAGGTCCAACAGGGAAGGTGCATGATCCTCCACATCTGGAATCCGCGTAGGCGAAGTAACCAGTTGTGTCAGACCATATGCCAAGGCAAAATCATGAACAGATCTCCCCGCATGATCGGTTAAACGTGAACCGAGCCATTCGGCGTGATGGGCGTTAAAGTCGCCGAGGATCACGATCTCTGCAGAGGGGATCTGCTGTAGCAACGAATCTGCAGCCATTTGGACGTGGTCGAAGAGTCGGTCTGTTTCGGCATTACCGCTGTGGGACCTATAGAGGCACCCGTAGACGCGCGGATGGTCGTCGCTGTCTACGCGTAGCCAAAGGATGGACAGGTCCGAACCTTCAAGTCTGCCGAGGCGTCGAGAACAGATGTCCTCTCTGACGTAAACGCAAACTCCAGCCCGAGGCACAAAGGAGTGTTCCAGTTTGTACCCCGGGTAGGAGAGATACGAAACATCAGCCGGAGAGGAATTGTGGAAGGAAGAGTTTTACAAGCAAGTAGATGGTGTGGCGATGGGCTCACCTGTATCTCCCATTGTCGCCGATATATTCATGGAAGATTTTGAGGAGAAAGCCCTCCTTACTGCACCTGTTACACCAAGGATCTACAAGCGGTACGTAGACGATACTTTCACAATTTTACCATCAGACAAAGTAACTGCATTTTTAGAACATCTTAATTCCATAAACTCTAAAATTCAATTTACTATGGAGTTAGAGGCAAATAATTCCTTACCTTTCCTAGATGTGTTAGTCATCAGAAATCCTAATAACACCATTGGTCACACTGTGTATAGGAAAAAGACCCATACAAACCGATATTTAAACGGTGAATCTCACCACCATCCTTCACAGTTAGCTACCGTGGGCAAATCTTTGTTACAGAGAGCACGAGGGATCTGTGACAGCAAACACCTGGCCGCCGAGCTTCAACACGTCAAGCAAGTTCTGCACCACAACAAGCTTCGGGTCCCGCGCCTACGTCACAGTGACCGAGTGAAGCCAGCCACAGTCGAGCGTGTGCCTGCTGTACTACCATATGTCAGAGGTGTCACAGACAAGATTGGCTATATCTTGAAGCGAGCTTCTATTAGAACATTCTACAAGCCGCCGAAGAAGATTAGTCAGTTCCTACCATCCGTCAAGTGTCATATTCCTCTACAAGATGCAGGAGTGTACAAGCTTGATTGTGAATGTGGTCTCTCTTATATAGGTCAAACCAAAAGATCAATTAGGACCCGCGTAAAAGAACATATAGCTGATGTGAAGCATCAACGTTCCGGGAAGTCGGCAGTTTGTGATCATATCCTAGACGGCCCCAACCATTACATCAGATTTGATAGACCACAAATCCTCGCGAAAGAACACCGATTCCTACCAAGGATGATACGTGAGGCTATTGAAATTAAAAAACATCCTAATTTCAATAGAGAAGGAGGCTGGGTACTACCACCTGCTTGGGATCCTATAATCAATAAAATTAAAACTAAACCCAAGCATACCACTGCAAGACCTCAAGACAGAGTTAGTTCATTTTGCATAGATCGGACCATAAACAATAATTAAAAAAGCTGAAGGTACTCCGGGTTTAACAATGACATCGGGACGTCAGTCATCTCAGTCCCCCGTGACCATGGGTGCTGGAAAGCGCCCGAAACGTCGGGAATTAAAAATAAAAAGTAAAAATAAACGCGATAAAATCCGTAAAAGTAGTTTTAATCAACAAATAGTATAGTTTGACCAGTTTATTTTGTGTATGTTCCGATTTTGTTTCAATTTTACTTTATCTTTTTAAATACTTCAGTAACCATATGGGGTGTACTAAAAATCAACGTTATATTTACAATGCTATTACCGCTACGTGGTTTCTATAATATTTCAATATTCAATTTAATGTGCGCAATATGGGTACAGATGGTGTTACAGTGGTCAATTTACATTGTTGTTCGCTATATATAGGCTCATGCCATGCAAAAATTCTCAATTATATGCTATAGTGTAAATTAAAATTATTACATATCAAATTACAGTGTCTAAATAATTATTAAATTAATGTCAAATAAGATTACTTAATTAATACACAATGTCAACTTTGTAAATTAAATGTCACATAAAATGTCTAATTAATGTCACAGTGCCACTCAACCAGTTACGATACTACATCCAATAATTTGTCTTCAAGAAATTCCATAACCGAATAATATGTTTTTTCTAAAATTAAAATAAACATTGGTGATAAGTACATGCTGTTTTAGTTCCTAATTTACTTTGTGTTATGTTACCTTTAATTCATATTTGTAACTGTATTAACCGAGCAGTGGTGACGTAAAAGAATATCCACTACCTCGTATCGTCCCGTGGGAGCGTTGGAAGCGACAGAGGGAAACAAATCCGAAGACGAGTACCAGCGTCGTAATAACGACTAAAAACAACTAACAAGCGTGGCAACTATGGCAAAATCCCTTCCATGAGTTAATCTATGGGGGAGGCCTATGTTCAGCTGTGGACTTTTATAGGCTGTATGGATGGATATGTCTGGATATTTAGACCTAAAGCAACTTTTTGAGTTCGCGGTTCAGATTCTGCCATCAAGCTACTGTCGCTTAACCAAATACTCTACTAGGTTATGGCTCACCTGTGCATGCTGTAGCAGCTGCTGCAGCAGCGCTCGCCTCTGCTTGGGCTCCTGCGACAGCTGCAGGCGTGGACACGGTTCCTCCTGCACCAGCTGCGAGAACTGCAGCAGGCTCTCCAGCTGCAGCGCCAACGTATCCTGCACAAATGTTTAATTGTACAATCTAATCTTCACTTTACCTGATAGTGCCCACGCTGCAGCTATATTATAGTTGCAGCACAAATGGGTCGGCTCGACCGGGGAAGGACCACGCTCTCACAGAATGCCAGCGTCAAATAGCAGCTTAATGCTGCTGTGTTTTGTTTGGCGCGTGTAGAGATCCGGAGACACTTTACCGGAAATGAGTCATTCCATTTTAGTCCTCAAAGGTCACAATGCATTTTGATTTTGACTCTTAATAGAGGATTTTTTAAAAATATTTTTTTAATATAAGAAAAAGAAAACAATATCACAATCAATCACAAAAATCCTTACGGGTTTGTCTGGATGTTGAGACACTCTTGAACAATCTGTTAACATTAATTGACGTATTATTTTTTTAACAAGAACATCAAATACGATATTTGCAATTGTGGGTACATTGTTTACACAGAAGAGTTATAGAGGCGCAGGCGGTCGACTCTCTGATGCTACTTCAGTGTGTTATAGGCTTGTTCTAACATACACTGTGACCACTGTAAGGTGTAACGTCAATTCTGTATACTGTGAAGACGTTCCTTTTAGTTTGCTATACTGGTTACTGCTTAAAACGAAACAGTCCAGTATACTGTCATCTCCATTTTCTTTACATTGTTTTCAAATTGAAATATTTATGTATTTTGTGGTTTAACAAATGGGACTTAGTACACTGAATATGGTTGCTAAGAACACACAGATTTTTAGCTATTTACTATCCTCGAGATGATAACACGAAAATGAGCAAAATAATGTAATCAATGTAAATATGTATGAATAACGTGTCTTTTCGAAGAGACTCTTTAGGAGCGCTGTAGTAGCTTTGATGGTTAACGCTCGTTGTAAATTCCTCAGTACGCGAGCAATCTGGGTTCGATTCCTGTTGGTATCAATTAAATCGTTAATTGCAATTTTAAGTGCTGATTTACCATACGCTTGGCAGTGAAGGAAAACATCGTGAGAAAACCTGCATGTGTGAGAAATAACAAAAAAAAGAAATATTTAGAAGACAAGTGAAGTTCAACATGCATTGAGACAGCGCAGTGGATACTCCCTTGGCTTAAAACCCTCTCAGATTTGAGAGGCCTGAGTTCAGTAGTGGGATGTGTGTAGGTCGTAACATGATGTGTCCTTTCAGCTCCACGACTTGCATGTTGGGTTCAATGTATTAAATTGAGTGAAGAATGCATTTGATCGCGCACCTTCTCGGAGGTGGAGTGGCCGATGGCCAGGCGCGCCACCACGGGCTCACTCCAGTCGTCGGCTCCGCGTCCGCGCACGTACCGGCCCAGCTCGCTAAGTTCCGCCGCTGGAACAGTTTTAAACCTGTGTCAAACACTTAATACTCTATGCTAAAACAACGCTGTGCTTTTGGCATGCTTGAAGTTTACGGAGAACGAGTTCAGAAAGCTAATATATATGTATATATATATGTATATATATTCAAGAATTGGTATTTGTGACATGTATTGAATTAAAAAAATCTATTTATTTATTTTTTATTATATTGTTACGAGCTTGGGGTCTGTGACAATAAAACCTGCCGATGGAATTATCGAAATTGACACTTTAAATTACCGACACCAATTAAAACTTAAAACACACTAATAGTTTAGACACACTTAACACTTTAGTTCACTATATTTCGCTCCGAAGTCTTCGCTTGTACTGCCAATTCAATACCGCCCCGGTCACGGCCCTATACAGGCCTTTTCCACTGAAACATTTAGAATGTTTCAGCAAATACCGGTCCCGACCAACTATATGTAGAAAATTCGAGCGTGGAGTTTTCTAGAAAGCTTAGTTCTTCTATTCGATACCAGATGGCACTAGTGGGAGTTCTAGAAAGATCTTGACCATGAAGGTTATATAACAGGAGAACGATCACTACGTACTAAAGCATAGCCCTCCTGTCCTTGAAAATGGTAGAATGTATAGCGGCGCTGACGACGGTGAGTAGTGACTGCGAAGTTAGCTTTATGAGTACAAGTAGATGAAGTTAGTTGAATCATGTACACATTTTAATTTCATTTTTAATGAGAAAATTTTCATACTCCGTAATTTTGCAATTTTTGACAAAAAGAAACATTTAAAAATGGAGAAATATTTTATTGTGCGTGGATGTGCAAGTGGTTTAGCATGTGATCGGAAAAATAGACTGAAAATGACTTTTATTGAGCGAACTTAGTGATCGCAGCGCCTCACTTATGGTGTCCATATTTCTGGGGCACTATTTTCTACGGCGATCATTCTCCTGTTCCCTAACCTCCATGGAGGGCACGATCACGATGCACGATCCACCAGCGCGGCGACACTTTACAATGAGGTAAAATATTTGACAGATTTCATAGCAGGGACGATAATTTGTTAGGCAAATGTAAACTTTAATGTTTCTTTCCTAATCTTTTATTTAAAAAGCGAAGAGATTTAAATATATCCATCAACTTAAATGTCTTTGTAAAAAAGGGTCTATAACAACATCACAATACGTGTATTCTTTTTGAAACCGCAATTTTTTTATTTTATAGATTACAAATACATAGATTGTTGAAAATTAAAAAAAAATCCAGGATATAAGTAAAACTGTACAGCCCGACAAAAACGTTTAGATGACGGCGAAATGCGGAACTACATACTTTCTACCTAGGAATCTATCAATGCAATGCTTTTTCCGGCTTATCACTGTACAGGGTTGCCAGAGTCACTAATAACGCTTCCATCTACTCTATAAAATTTTTTGTCTGGTTATATTTTCCAAAAATAGAAAAAATATTGTAGTGTAAGCCGATAAAGGCCCGATTAAGGCCGATATCTTTCGTTACGTTACCCCGTGATGAGAGGGGTCCTGGATAAGGGCCTCGTGTGCCCTTATGGTAAAGACGGTACTGCATGTAAGGACAGAATATAGGTCACGGCCGGCGTAATATACCTAGTTCTGCAGATCGCGTGTCCGGCGTCCTACGTCACAAAATAAGTATGGGTATGAAGTTATTTTATGCCAGTCTTTAAAAGCCTCATTTACATATTATTTCGCGAGTTGCGGATAAAAGTTAATAAAAAACAACGTTACTAACGTAACCGTTATCTTATCGTTGCTAACGATATCGTTACGATAAACATAGGGTTGTTTTTTTCCACATAACTAGTCTTCCCAAAGAGACAGGTGTCACGATTGCATTCTCTGAGCGGCCAGACTATGGAGTGTAGAGGTAAGGAGTACAGATTCTGTATAAAAAAAGTGTCCGTAGGAAAGTGTTAAATAAGGGTGGCGCCACTGTAGCTACGGTTTAAATTGTAAAGAACTTTTTATAATTTTTTTTTATAGCACAGACTTTCACCATAATTCTTTTTACAATAATTATTTTATTGCTTTCAAAATTTTTAGTTTCAAAATCACTCTCAACGTATTTTATGGCGATTTAACATACCCTCTAGCTACTCTAGCGCTGTTGCGGAGAGTTGTTGAACTATTATTTACTGCTCACAGATGGACACTTTTTCAACTGTTCTATGGGAGTTGGTACTCCTTACTTCTACACTCCATATGCCAGACTTTAGTTATAACAACTACATGTATACGTATATTAATTACATGTGCGACGGCTGCGGCCGCCAAGTTCAAAATTCAGTCGCAAACATATCTCCGTTTACACGACACGTTTCTGCAAATATTTCAATCTTCATTAGATTAGACTTTTGTGGACTTAACAATACTAAATTAATTAGATACCGTACTCTTAAGACTGCACTAGGCAAATTCAACGCTTCGGGCATTACTTTATCAGTCAAACCATTGAGTGATGCAGAGATAAAAATATGAAATACGTGTGTATAATATTGATTTCATTATATGGAGGGTAGAGGCAAGGAGGATTATCTCATCTGGGGACAAGATGAAAGTGTCCAGCTGTTAACTGTAAATAACAGTTCAAAAACCTTTCAGAATGGCGCTAGCGTAGATACAGGGTATGTTATGAGTGGAGCACTTTTAGATGGATTAAAAAAAATTGTTTTCAAAAGACATTTCACATCGTGGTAGAGCTCCGCTGCAGCTACATAATGGTTGTAGCACGAATGGGTCGGCTCGACCGGGGTGGGACCAAACTCTCGAAGAATACCAGCGTAAAATAGCAGCTTAATGCTGCTGTGTTTCGTATGATGAGTATAGAGAACCGGAGACCCGTTTTACTGGAAACGAGGCATTCCATCTTAGTCCTCACGGGTGACAACGCATGTGCATTTTGATTATTAATCTAGGATAGATGTAGATGTCTACGGGCCACAGCATCCACTTATCATCAGAGGGACTGTGTGCTCGTTTGTCACCCTTTTTCTATACAAAAACTATTTTTTAATGCCAATAAAAATATTTTCAAACGTTTTTATGATTTATTCAAATATTTTTTTCATCCAAAATTGACACTTGTGATTTTTTTTTGATTGTTTATTTTCGATAAACTTTTGTTCTTTAATTTTGAATAAAAATTTATTAATTTAAAGTTTAAATATGAAAATGTTTTTAAAACGTACCCTGCTGCTATTGTTGCACCACCTTAATTAACGCAATTCAGTAGACACTTTCTCATACACAAAGATAATCCTTATAACCTCTACCCTTCATATTCTACTTATCTATTCAGCATGACTTTTTTAACGTCTGGAAAACAAAATATGTGTAACATGTGAACGGAGTAGAATCCTACGACACTGATATTTTACAAAAACTTAAAAAAAATTGAATTAAATAAATAAATTAAAATCTATCGAAATTCAAATCATATTCACCCTACTTTACTAACGGCAATAAAACCATAAATTTACTAGGAATTTTTGACCTTGTCACGTCGCAGGGTCACAGACTCAAGGGCAAAGGGCAAAGTAATTGTTCAAAAAAATTTTCAAAGGTTTAATTCAAAAAGTTCGTTTTTATTTTTTGTAAAATATCAGTGCCATAGGCATCTACTTCGTTCACATGTTACACCCTATTTTGTTTTTCAGACGGTAAAAAACTCATACAGTATATCCGTTATGTGCAGATGGCTAGTGACTGTTTCTCGAGGACATTATTCCGAAGGTATATACTTACAACGCGGCAGGTGGGCCAGTGAGTCGTAGCTGGTGACGTAGACCATGGTGTTGGCGGGCCCGAAGCCCAGGCGGCTATGCCTCGCGCGGCACACGTTCATGTCTGCCAAGCAAGCGCCGCCCAGGCGACCTGGACAACAATACATAATGTTACCAACTCACGTCACGTTACCATCCACATCATCTGGATACTGGACGGTAAACTACTGTGCGATTTACTGGGAGTTTTCTTCACTTCTATGTGGTATTGTTTACCACTGGCGATTTTTAGGGAGTCTATTAATTACGTGAGGTGGTTTTGGCAATATTTCTACCCTTCCCCACTCCCTAGTGAAATGTTGTGAGATATGGCCCGATCCCCTCCCAGCATGAAATCTCACGTGACATTTTTTAATGCATATTTTTCATGTAAATACCTTATTCTGTGCTTGATTGGTTCAGTAAAAGAAATACTTAATTATTTTCATAAAATTCATGGACTTCACATAACTTCCATAAATATTATCATCCCATTTTCTCGAAATTTTACACAGTAGTTTCTTATGAATAAAAATTACGTGATATTTGCAGGGACCTTTACTCTTCCCTACGTCAGATTGGATGAGATTCAGTTCGACCAACTTCCCCCCCCCCCTAAACATCTCACGTAACCAATGGCCTCCTCCCTTAGGGACCTTTAAAAAACGAGCTCACTCCTGTTTCCATCAGGCTATCTCCTTAACACTTCTTTCTCGCTTTTTTTCCATATAAACGCCTCATTGAATATTTTATTTTTATATCGTTTAGAACATTTTAACTTCACCTGCTATAGTCTCCTTGAAGGGCGGCATCTTTCTGTGGTATTCGAGCACGATGCGGTGAGGTCGCACAACGAGAGGTTTCATCACGGCCTCTGAAAAAATATATAAAAAAATCAGCAACGGCTCCCATTTGATAGTTAAAGTTACAGCCTATCATACGTTTAAATAAAACTGATTTTTACGGATATAATCGCGTATATTAACTTATTTTATATTCCCGACGTTTCGAGCACTTTAAAGCACCCATGGTCACGGGGTGGACTGAGGTGTTCGACGTCTGATGCCATAGTTAACCACGGATACATCCAGATTCAAATTACTAACTTTTGTTCCCATCTACGCAGTATGAACTTATAGTAACTGGAAGTCTTGGAGTTTTGTGCTTGGGTTGGGATTTAATTTTATTAATTATAGGATTCCCAGTAGATGGTAGCACCATACTGTCAGTTTTTCTCCAATAAAACCACGACAACTCACTTAGTTAACTGTTTAATCACTATGTTCGTTGTTTAATTTCACTCTTAAATTGTATATAATGCTTTATAACACACTATACTTTACTTTCACAAAGAAGACTATAGATTAATTTAACTTTACTCACAACCTTTAGAACCACCTTATTTCACAATAGAGTTGATTATCATAACCTTCTCAGCACCACTGTTCGTAATCAACTGCCGGGAGCGTCAAGTGTACGCGCTTTTATATTACGACTCAATTTCAGAATTAATGCGGGTAGTTTGAAATGAATTCATATTAATATTGATTGTGGAGATTGCTAAGTAATATTGCATAATGATCATTTATCTAACAGTACCATTTTCTCTACTGAAATGAGGACTTTTTTTTACTTCAATAGCCTCGCGAATAATCCTTGGAAGGAATTGGTGTTCTTCAGCAGTCTGTGAACACGTACATAGAAAAATTTGTACAACCGACTTCAATATAAATAAAATGAGAACATCATCAATGTGGTCGAAATCAATTAAATACGCATTATTAAAGATAACTCAGAGCTGTGGTAGCTCAGATGGTTACCGCTCGCTATAAATATAACAGAACGCGAGTAACCCGGGTTCGATCCCCGCCGGCACCAATAAAATTGTTAATTGCAATTTTAAGTGCTGATTTACCACGTGCTAGGCGGTAAAGGAAAACATCGTGGGGAAACCTGCATGTCTGAGAAATAAGAATTCGAAGACATGTGAAGTTCGCCAACAGGCATTGGGGCTGCGCGGCGGACACTTCCTTGCCCTAAAACCCTCTCATGAGGGGAGGCCTGTGCCCAGCAGTTTGACGTATATAGGCTGTAACTTTAAGGACAACTCAGTAACTACTGGTCAGATCAAAAAAAAATTAACCAAAATCGGTTCACCTGGAAAAAAGTTCTGAGGTAACCATTGAAGTAATATGTACCGTACTAGAACAGCTATTTCAAACAAAAAATGTGCGCTTCTCTGTCTTCGCGCGGTTGGTTTTGTTATCATAGAATAAACATAGGTAGAAAGATCCGTAGGTAGTAGTAGATTATATTGTTAAATAGGTAAATTTATCGAGAAAAATATTTAAATTTTGTCATTTATTTTGTACATCATATTTGCTTATTTAATATAATATTACATAATATTGTATCACAATTACATTTTAATGATATTTTTATCTGAATATTTTAAAAGGTATCTATGCCAAATATAAAAAAAGTATACTAAATGTTTGTTTAACAAAACTTATTAACGTAACATTTAAATTACAAATATATTAATTTAAATTACAATAAGAGTAGTTCATAAATGATGGGTACGCGAGAGTTAAACATGGATGAATTTATTCTACTTTGACTTTGATGTTGAAACCTAAAAATAAAATGAAAGAATAATAAGCAGATTTAAATATGAAAAATTTTGCCTAATTATAATAAGCTGGCCGTATAAGGACGCTCAAGGTCGCTCAGCGAGCTATGGAGAAGGTTATGCTCGGAGTTTCTCTGCGTGATAGACTCAGAAATGAGGATATCCGCAGTAAAACCAGAGTGACCGACATAGCCCAACGGATTAGTAAGCTGAAGCGGCAATGGGCCGGCCACATAGCTCGAAGAACAGATAACCGATGGGGAAGAAAGGTTCTCGAGTGGCAGCCTCGTACTGGTAGGCGTAGTGTAGGACGACCCCCCACTAGGTGGAGTGACGACCTGGTAGGACATGTAGGAAGTCGATGGATGCAGGTGGCCCAGGACCGTGCTTTGTGGCATACCTTGGGGGAGGCCTATGTTCAGCAGTGGACTTGTGAAGAGCTGTAATGATGATGATGATAATAAGATATATATGTTTCTACAAAAAAAATATGTATAATAATATATTCGTCCCATACTTAAGTACCCACACAAATGTCGCATCTGAACATATTAATTTCATAATCTATATTCCCTAACATGAGATGGCGTCTTAGGAATAATTTGTTTTATTATTAATCTATAATACTTTTTTATTAATTAAGTATCTTATTAACAGATGAAAAGTAATTCCTTGGTTTTTACTGACAATTCTTGAATTACTTGTGCAATATCTAAATACACACGACGGCATATTTTTAGCAAGAGATTTTGTTTTAAATCAACACAACAGATGACAACTCTACAAGCGCCTAACGAGTGATTGATTAAAGTGCAGTGTATGCACCGCAGTTGAGTGGAACAGAGTAGCTGAATGCAGTGTCGCCTCTAGTACGTACTACGTAGTACATAATAACTCAATGATGGTAACACACACATAAATACAGTTGAATTGAGAACCTCCTCCTTTTATTGAAGTCGGTTGAAAAACAAACGAGCACGTACCTTCAGTGTCGTGCTTGGTTGCGACCGTGTTGCGAGTGTCGTGCGACACCGCGTCCCGTCGTGAGACCGACTCGACTTCGACACTGGAACCCTCCGGCACCAGCTGGTCGCCCGACGACACGGACCCCTCCTCTTCCATGTCTTCTGTTCGCATGGATACACATTTTATATGTTTTTTTAAAAACAGCCTTTAAATTTTTATTATATCGTCCAATAAGTCCACCTCTATTCTCAACATTCACCATAGCGTTAAGCTCCTGTTTCAAGCTGGTGGTACCCTGGTCGAGTCGACCCATTCGAGCTACAACCATAGTACAGCTTGCTACATGGCTTTACCACGTACAATACAAAACTATAAAGTAAATATTTCTTTTATATAGAAGAGGCGGTAAACGAGCACGCGACTCATCGGATGGTAAGTGATCACCGACGCCCATGAACAACTGCAACACCTGGAAAATCGCAGGTGCGTATTCTCTTCTCAATATGGAAAACTAGACATACTTTTTAGTAGTAACGGGGTATTCCATTTTTGTATTAATAGCATATTTATAGTCTGTTATTTAATTCCTATTCGAGGCATGGAGTATAGAGGTATATAGAGGTGACAATCACCCATAGAATAGTTAAACACGTGTGGCCATCTGTAAGCAGTGAATAACAGTTCAAAAACTCTCCACAATAGCGCTCGAGTAGCTACAGGGTATGAAAAATCGCCGTCAAATACCTTAGAGTGATTTATAAAATATATATTTTGAAAACAATAAAATAATTATTGTAAAAAGAATTATGATGAGTCTGTGCAATAAAAAATTATAAAAGTTCTTTAAAATTTACACTCTAGCTACAGTGGCGCCACCCTCATTTAACGCTTTCCTACAGACACTTTTACAGTTTGTTCTTATCTCACTCCATAATTCGAGGGTAGTTGTAGGTAAGGTTACCAGATCCGAAAATGAGTTTTCCCGACAAAATCTTCGATTTTACAATAAATTTCATAAGATTGACGCGGAGGTAGTAAAAATATCTAACTGTAAAAACTCGCACATGTGCCTGACTTATGCGCAATATCCAGCAATAAAAAGTACAAGCCACATGAGATGAATGAAACAATTGATTTTTTTTAAATATATTAACAGTGACAAACGAGCTCACGTCCACCTGATGGTAAGTGGGTGCTGTGGCCCATAGACATTTATCCTCGATTAGGGATCAAAATGCAGATGATACATTGTCACCCCTGATTACTAAGATGGAATGCCTCGTTTCCAGTAAAAAGGGTCTCCGGTTCTCTACACTCACCATACGAAACACAGCAGCATTAAGCTACTATTCTGTGAGAGCGTGGCCCTACCCCAGTCGAGCAGACCAATAGTAGCTTAATGCTGCTGTGTTTCGTATGGTGAGTGTAGAGAACCGGAGACCCTTTTTACTGGAAACGAGGTATTCCATCTTAGTCCTCAGGGATAACAACACATCTGCATTTTGATTCGTAATCAAGGATAGATGTAGATGTCTATGGGTCACAGCAACCACTTACCATCAGGTGGACCGTGCGCTCGTTTGTCACCCGGTTCGATAAAAAAAAAAGCTATTTCTAACAAATTGTTTTTTGTACTTCATTATCTAACATAATAAATTATGATTGTCAAAGTTTTTTTTTGATTCTCCCGGTTTTCTTGTTGGTCAGGATAGAGGTACGAGTATTTTCCGAACAAGTAGAAAATTAAAAATAAGAATAACGTTCGATAAGTATTTTTATAAACTATATTGAAAAAAAATATAAAGCGCTAAAACTAATTCATTGCTGAACCGTCAGTTTACCATGACTATGTTCATCACATAATAATATCATCACTTACCAATATCAGCGTACAGCGAGGCCTTCATCAGCTGCACATTGTGACTCTGTCGCTGCTCCAGACGGGCCAACTCGCTCGTTGGACTCTTTACACCATACGCTGCAAAAACAAATATTTTTATTAATAATATCTACATCTTAAGCCTTTAGTAGTAGAATAAAAGCAACTGACCTAACCGAACGAAATAGTAAACAAAAGTGGCATTGGGCTGGCCATATAGCTCGAAGAACCAACAACATGTGTGTGTCGGATTATAAAATCAGTCCCTGTGGTGACCCAAACCAAGAGAGAGAATGACGGGTTTACTCTTATTGAGAAAAGACGTCGGTCGAGACCCGTCTATAACCAGCGTGGGACCGCCAAAATAAACGCAAGTACAACTCTTGCGTATTGTGGAGCCCACCATACAACTCTACATCTCCCGCTTGGAAAAAAGTACGTCGGGAGAAGACGTCCTGCGTTTCGTGGAAGAACGTAGCCGATACCGCATAGAGGATCCGATCTCTTTACATTTGCAGCGTCTGGAGTCTAAGAGGTCCACGAACTTCAAATCCTACGTACTCCAGGTTCCTGCAAAATACAAAGAGACATTCCTTGGCCATTCTGGCCCTCTGGGGTAGTGTTTCGCCGATACAGGGACGAGCCAAAGAAGAAAGTTCCTTAACCCTTAAATGCATGATTTTATTTTTAGACCGAGAAAAAATATATTTTGGAGCCATGAATATGCTGATTCAGGGAAAAGTAATAAAAAAAATCGTAAATATTTTTTTCATAGCTATTCTTATTAAAACCATATGTTGCAGAACTACAACACCATGCACTCGCTAGACAATAACTACATATGAAAATTTTTAAAACAATTTTTGGTCGTGGTAAGACAAAGAGCTACTCCACACTTCTCACACTTTGTTTTCGTGTATCCCTTGCATCCAGGCATTTTGCATCTGCTGCGAACACAATTACCAGGCCAGTGACCAACATTATCAGTTCTTATGTCCTTAGGAGGAATATGTTGAGCTGGTCCTCTCCTTTTCTTTGCTTGTATTTCCATTTCAACACTGTTGCTGGTACTTGGCCTTCCTCTTTTGTTGCAGAGTTCAAATGAGTTATTTACTTTGGCTAATACCTCAGCTAGTTCCAGTCTATAGTGACATAAGTTTAGAACTGATGAATTGGCTTCAGTTGTTTTTAAATCTTTATACACAAGCCAAGAATTTATTACCGTCATGTCCAATAAGTGGTAAAAGATACGAAGATACCACTTTCGGCTTCTCAATGCAATTCGGTACCTCCCAATAAAGCTATCCATTAGGTCCACTCCGCCCATATGGGCATTATATTCCTTTATTATATGTGGGCATGAAATTTTAATTCTAGTCTTATTTGCCTTGTCAAATCTTTCTACTTGGCCCACAGGTTCAGCTCCAACATACGAAGATAGAAAAGTTACAACTTTATTGTCCTTCCAAGTAACTGCTGTCAAATCAATACCGTCAAATTTCAAGATTTCGACATCATTGTTTTTTTGTCCGGCAGTTTGCAGTTCACTAGCCTGTTAGATTGGACAGTACCTAGGCTATAGATTCCTTGTTTGGCAAGATGGGTAACTAATCCGTCTCCATGAAAAGCTGTCTGGTCAAAATTCAAAACAAGTTTTTTACCTTCCATACGAGTCCTCTCATAGTTGCTCGGCGACTAGCTTGACTTGTTGAGGGGAATGGAACCTGTGGCACTTGATCAATTGCTGTAGCTTCATTTATCAATGGCGGGTCTCCTGCCATGAATGGATCATTATCGGGGTCATCATTTTCCTCTTCTAATGGACTCTCAAGATCGTGAAGCAAATCGTCTCGATTTTCACAAAAATTCTCATGACCTTCTGTATCCGACTCCTCAAGATCATCTTCCGACCTCTCTCCATCATTTATTAGAGCTAAATACTCTTCTATTTGCTTTTGATTCAAGTTTGGCATCTGAAAACCGATAAAAGTGATAGTTAGAATCTAAACAGGGACATTTTCTAGTAAATGCATATTGTTGCAGATTTACAACAACAAAATAAACAAAATTTCCGAACACACCAAAAGTTTTTTTATAACTTATAAATTGTACTGAAAAGAAGATGAATTATTACGTAAAATAACTAATTTTGTTTGAACTTACCTTCGAAAATCAAATAATTACACTGCAAAGCAAGTACACAATTTTCATCCGCTCCAAAATTACGATCGGCTTTGATTTGTCAATGTCAAATTTAAATTTGACAGTCGTGAAGAAAAAAAGTGTGATGCCACTCGATTAAATATATAACTATGATAGTGATAATCCTGCAACAGCATGCAATGAACTCATACTAATAATTTTATGGTCGTTTGAATGGTATGTTGCAGTTTTACAACTTTATGCATTTAAGGGTTAAATAGTGTTATATTTATATTTTATATATATATTTTTAGGTTAAGGTATATATTGCTATGGGCCAATGTTCTTAATTTTTAAGTTCTTGATGCCTGAAATAAAGTTATTGTATTGTATTGTATAAATTACTGAAAAATACACTACAAGACGCTATAAACTTCGTTCAGTATTATTTCGTATAGGGAAGGTGCGTATGTTACGCGACCAGGTTTTTATACCAGATATTTACTTGCAAGTACGCCGACCAAGTGCCGACCCAAAATACTCGAGACTTCAATGTATTTGAATATTCTCGCTCAGTCGACACTTACTCACTCACACGATTCTGCTGCTTATTTATATTCTGTTGCGGATCAATTTTCTACCAAGGTATATACTTGATTCTGCTTCCTATCTATATTAAGTTACGGATCAATGTTCTATGCAAGTATTTTTCTTCCAACAAGGAGATATGGATTTTTTTGAAGTTAAAACTTCTTTATCGGCGTTTTACACTTTTTGTAATGGGTAAAAAATGTTAAACTCGCGTCAGGACACATGACCTGATCGTAAATTCGTAAGACGGACGGCGTAGGAGAGGAAGTATCCCCCTCTCTTTCTACGGCGCGGCGAGAATGTATGCCTGCGCCTGCTGTTTCGTTTAGGCGCCGCAGGGCGCTTGCGCGAATGTACCTAATATAAATTGTCATGTTTGTGTACGAGAGAACGATAGATAGATAGGAAATGAAATGATTTAAATTGGAAACTAACTATTTTTTTGCATTATATAATTTTTCATTTTGCTTCTATTAATTAACCATCGTGAAATGCATCAATTAATTTATTTATACACCACAGTATTTCAAAACTTTGATCGCGTGATTTAGACTTGGATATAAATAATAAATATCAGCAGTGACACCATCTTTTGAATAAAATGTGTAAATTAGTAGAGAATATAGTGCTTTAACTGACTGTGAGATGGCGCTAGTATCAACATGAAAGCAAGCTACTTGAAGACTTTCATACCCCAGATAGCAGAAGTCGAATGGTGGATTCGAATCCACGACCCTTAGATTGACGGTTTATACTCATAAGTTTGGCAACAGAAACAGGTAAGAGAACGGTTACACACAGATGAAATGTTAGGCAGAAATATAGCTTTACCATCTATCAAATACAGGTCACCAATGACTTAGTGAGTAAGAAAGTTTGTCAGTTCGTTGAATCAATTTTGTATTTACCCAGATTGTCCGGATACAGGGTCGGTGCTTCAGTGCTGTCCTCGGTTGTGTCCATGTCGAAGCCTGCAAGAAGATATGAAAGCTACACTGTATTTATAGCAACCCACTCTCGATTCGCATGGATACAAAATAAATAGATCACTCCTGGTATTGTTCTCTATTTAATTGTGAGTTGCATTACAATTGGTTCAGCCATTCTGAAGTTTAGGTCGGAGAGACAGACAAAACTTTATAGCGGTCTTTGGGTGGCTGATGTCCAACAGTGGTTATAAGTATACTTCATCTTAAAATGATCTTTCAACAAAAATATCTGCACGTACTTATCAACGTACATATGTTATATGTAGAATTAATAACAATACAGAACATATGTGGTAGAGCCATGCTGGAGTTATATTATTAGACGACTCTGTGACGCAGTGGCTTACCAATGAGTGACTGCGCTGGGGGTCGCGGGTACGAATCGTGCACAGAACAAGTATTTGTATGGTCTAGATGTAGTTGCTCCGGGTCTGGATGTTTGTCCTTGTGCAATTTATGTTTGTATATTGCCCCCCCCCCCACGATACAAGAGAAAATCTTAGTGTAGGGTTAACGTTTAAAAAAACAATAAAAAAATACTTGTAGCACGAATGGGTCGGCTTGAGTAGGGAAGGACCACGCTCTCACAGAATAGCAGCGTCAAATAGCAGCTTAATGCTGCTGAGTTTCGTATGGTAAGTGTGGAGAACCGGAGAGTATTATTACTGGAATCAAGGCATTCCATCTTAGTCCTCAGGTGTGGTAACGCATTTACATTTTAATTGTTAATCGAGGATAGATGTCTATGGCCCACAGCATTTACTTACCATCAGGTGGTCTGTGTGCTCGCTTGTCATCCAATGCTATAAAAAAAGAACCACCCTTGATTCAGTTGAGTATAAAGTATTTGTTTTATCAGTTTTTCGGATAAAATACAGCCAAGATGCCTCCTGGTATTACCTCCTGGTTAAGTTTCATTACAATTGCTTCAACCATTCCAGGGATAACCCTATAGACATACGAAAATTTAATAGCGGCCTTGGGGGGGTCATGTTCAGAACTGGACTTGTGATGTGCTGTTATGATGGTGACACTGTAATGTTGGGACAATGCAAGAACTCACTGATGCAGTTTACAACTCTTTATCGAATGGAAGAAGACTTATATATAGTAAGTATGACGTAGGCACATAGGTAGAGAGTAGGGTTCATGTTGCGTGGTTCCAGGTAGAGACACGTGAAAGGTGTCTTCTTCTTTAAATATAAAATGATATAACTGAACTAATTAAATATTATTTCCACATTTGACACACATGAATACACGTGTACTTCATAAATAGATTAATATTTTAGTAAAATTGTTTCAACATAGTACCTAAACTGCAACAATGTGTGTGTTTTTTTTGTATAAATATCACGATCATGTTACTAACTGTCCATAACCAATGAAACTAGATAGAGTGTCATAAAGTCACTCACCAATCAAACTCATTATTTATAATATGGAAGCCAATCATCATCATTACAACCTTTTATTTTTTATATAAATATCACGATCATGTTACTAACTGTCCATAACCAATGAAACTAGATAGAGTGTCATAAAGTCACTCACCAATCAAACTCATTATTTATAATATGGAAGCCAATCATCATCATTACAACCTTTTATTTTTATTTATTTATTCACAAATTGTGTTACATGGGACTTCGTGATTAAACAAGACAAGCATGTACAATAACAATTATATGCACCTTTTTTTTTTATAGGATAGGGTGACAAACGAGCACACAGTCCACCTGATGGTAAGTGGTTACTGTGGCCCATAGACATCTACATCTATCCTCGATTACGAATCAAAATACAGATGCGTTGTTACCAATAAAGACTAAGATGGAATGCCTCGTTTCTAATAAAAAGGGTCTCCGGTTCTCTACACTCACCATACGAAATACAGCAGCATTAAGCTACTATTTCACGCTGGTATTCTGTGAGAGCGTGGTCCTTCCCCGGTCGAGCCGACCCATTCGTGCTACAACTATACTACTAATATAACTGTAGCATGGCTCTACCACGTATAAAAAAGCACCTCGAAAGGTTTTGCAATTTTGACGTTAAAATTTGGATGCTTTCTTACAAACTTACCTATTTCTAATATACAGAGTGTTAGTGTAAACACCGTTATCCTTGAAACCTGTGGTTCGGTTTCACTTATAGAACGTAAGTTCAATGAAAAATAACATTTTTTTAATAAAATCTCAATTTTTTCCTTAATTCCTCAATTTTTGCCTGTCCTAAGCCAGGATGAAAGTATGAAGGAAAAGCTACATCACAGGTTATGTGTACCTATCGTGTTTTTATTGGAATGTTGTGTAGGTAGCTAGCGCGGGCGGTGATCTTTACAGTGATTACGTCACTCGGGCGCTTAGGGTGTACATGAATTTAGGGACGGTGTTGGACAGAAACTTTTTAAATTTTATGAAAGAAAATAACGTTTTTTTTTAAAATTCGGATAAATAATTTTATATTAAAGCAAACTACCTATGGTTTTAGTGATAACGGTGTTTATACTTACACCTTGTATATAAGCACGGTAATGTTAGAATATTGAGATTTTGAAACTGAGGTTCGCAGCTTTCTCTTTGTTCGATTGATTCGATCGATTTGATTCGACATTCTTTCTTGTAAAATAAAAAGTTCAAAGTCGACCGCCGGGTATAGCCCTCTATATTATTAAGTAAAAAAATAAAACTATACGAAATACAGCAGCATTAAGCTACTATTTCACGCTGGTATTCTGTGAGAGCGTGGTCCTTCCCCGGTCGAGCCGACCCATTCGTGCTACAACTATGCTACTAATATAACTGTAGCATGGCTCTACCACGTATAAAAAAGCACCTCGAAAGGTTTTGCAATTTTGACGTTAAAATTTGGATGCTTTCTTACAAACTTACTTATTGGAATGTTGTGTAGGTAGCTAGCGCGGGCGGTGATCTTTACAGTGATTACGTCACTCGGGCGCTTAGGGTGTACATGAATTTAGGGACGGTGTTGGACAGAAACTTTTTAAATTTTATGAAAGAAAATAACGTTTTTTTTTTTAAATTCGGATAAATAATTTTATATTAAAGCAAACTACCTATGGTTTTAGTGATAACGGTGTTTATACTTACACCTTGTATATAAGCACGGTAATGTTAGAATATTGAGATTTTGAAACTGAGGTTCGCAGCTTTCTCTTTGTTCGATTGATTCGATCGATTTGATTCGACATTCTTTTTTGTAAAATAAAAAGTTCAAAGTCGACCGCCGGGTATAGCCCTCTATATTATTAAGTAAAAAAATAAAAGTTGGACCAACCTTTTTCGGTGCCGTTGAGCAAATCTAAGGAGGTTCGCTGGACGGAGAACGGGTCCTCAGCTGCTGCACTGGTGCCAGGCGGGACCGCTAGACCCCCGAGACCCCCCAAAGTGCCCATGCCACCGAGACCTCCCAAGCCCCCCAATCCTGGTGGCTGCACTGCAACTGGTTGCTTTGGTGCTAAAAGTAGATATTTGTTAATTTAACCATAGGTTTTGTTTGAAATTTACGTAGAACAACGCGAAAATGCGCCCTTTCGACTACTGGTCAGGTCTTGGTTAAATTTATATGGAACTACACACAAGAAGCACCAGCTTTAAAAAAAATCATCAAAATCTATTTACCCAGAGAAAAGTTACGAGGTAACACACATAAAAAAAGAACATACAGTCGACGTGAATACCTCTTCTTTTACGAATTCAGTAAATAAAAAGCACAGAATGTTTGAGATTTTTTAAATAAATTTTTCTTCACCATTCACCTGTAAACTTATTCGGAACATCTGCAAATTTAGTCGGTTATTGCAAAGTAACCGTGTATATGTAAAGATATTACCTGGTGCAGCAGACTTCTGCAGAGACTGGTTGACGAGCTGCCTCTTCAGCACTTCTGGAGTAGGGTCGTCCTCTTCGTCGGAGTCCGTTAAGCCGTATTTGCTGAAGTGTTCCACCTGCAACAAACAACATTTGATAACGAATCGAATAAAGACAAGTCAAAATAGTTCAAAGATCATTTAAGACTTAGTAGCTGGATGACCGAGCTTTGCTCGGTTTTTTTTTTTAGAAATCATGTTTTTTGTAAATTATTCATATTTCATCAGTTTGTAATATTTAGATAAAAATTACAAACTGATGAAATATGAATAAAGTTTTTCGATCTTCTCTATCATTATTTCTAGTGTTTAAAAAAATATACAAAAAAAGGGCTCCAAATAATATACTTTCTCACAGAGAAAGGAAAAAAAGGGAAAAAGTCAGCCGGAGAGCCATTTGGTCTCGAACCGGCGTTCTATGATTTCAGCACCGCCCGATATCTCATTTGAGCTGTTGTAACCTTTGAGGTACCGGCAAAATTTACCTTTGTATTCTAATCATATTGTATCAATTGTTCATTTCCTAAAAAACATGGATAAAATGACATTTTCTAAAACCGAGTCCTAGCTAGATCGGCTTATTGCCCCCGAAACCCCCTGCACACTAAATTTCTTGAAAATCGATGAAGCCGTTTCCGAGATTCCGATTATATATATATATATATATATATATATATATATATATATATATATATATATATATATATATATATATATATACATACACAAGAATAGCTCGTTTAAAGGTATGAGATTTAAAGCTCCTATGAATGTCAAAATAAATCTCGCAATAAACGCGGGTCTAATTCAAAGTTACAACCTATATACGTTCCACAGTCGCGCATAGGCAGGCCTCATCTGAATTGATATTTAACATAGTTGTAATGTTGATTTAATAATTTCACCTCTCAGTGGGTCATGTGCTCCTGGTAGATTATCTTCTACATAGTTAGTTGTAATGTTACGTTGATTTAATAAGTTCACCTCTCAGTGGGTCCTGTGCTCCTGGTAGATTATCTTTGTTACTGTTGATTTAATAATTTCACCTCTCAGTGGGTCATGTGCTCCTGGTAGATTATCTTCTACATAGCTGTAATGTTACTGTTGATTTAATAATTTCATCTCTCAGTGTGTTATGTGCTCCTGGTATCTTCTACATAGTTGTAATGTTACTGTTTATTTTAATTTCACTGCTCAGTGGGTCATGTGCTCCTGGTAGATTATCTTCTACATAGTTGTAATGTTACTGTTGATTTAATAATTTCACCGCTCAGTGGGTCATTTGCTCCTGGTAGATTATCTTCTACACAGTTGTAAGTTACTGTTGATTTAATAATTTCACCTCTCAGTGGGTCATGTGCTCTTGGTAGATTACCTTCTTATACATCCATTAATTAAAACCACTTAATACGGGATTTTATCGCGTTTAATTAAATTATTTTAACCTATTTTTAAATTCCGACATTTCGGGTGCTTTACAGCACCCATGGTCTCCGGAGTGGAATGAGATGTTTGATGTTCCAATATTTCCAATGTCATAATTAGTTTGGCTGCATTCAGTTTTTCAATATTGACTTTTGGTTCGATCTACAGTATCTCGAAGTCTTGCAGTGGTATGCTTGAGTTTGGATTTAATTTTGTTTAGCAGATGGCAGCACCTAAGACTTCTTGAAGTCTGCAGTCTTTGAACATGCTCAAGATCGTCCCCACCATTACATCAGGTTGGATACACCACATATCCTCGCAAAAGAACACCGTTTCCTACGAAATTAAAAAAAAATCCTAATTTAAATAGAGAAGATGGATTGGTTGCTGCCATCTGCTTGGGATCCTATAATTAACAAAATTAAACCCAAACCCAAGCATACCACTGCAAGACTTCAACATACTGTAAGTACGTTTTGCGTAAATCGGACCAAAAATTAATATTCAAAAACTGAAGGTAGCCGGACGAACTATGACATTGGGACGTCAAACATCTCAGTACCCGCCCCCCGTGACCACGGGTGCTGTAAAGCACATATAGTACACATATAGTAAATAATAGTTTTATTCACAACCACATCGATATTAACTGTCGATCGATGATTGAACGTTTTATCGACCAGTATCCGTCGATCAGCTAAAGCTACCACACCAATCGATCGAAATCGATTGACGTCGATCAATGTTATCTCGTTCGACGATCGATCGATTGGTATGGCAACACCCCATAAGGAGTAAGTGAACAAGTACCCGGAACACCCAGCTGCCGGTCTGCGGCCGGTACTCGATGAACTTGGTGTCGTGCTTCTCGCACACGCGCCGCAGCTTGCCCTCGTAGTCCATCTTCAGCAGCCTGTCGACACATATCTCATTTAATACTTTATAATCATTACAAACGGGGTTATTATTAGGGGAATAAGTAATATAGGCAACAGTGAAGAAAAATTAGTCCTTTTGAATTCAAAATGCGTGGTAAGGCGTTATTTCAACTGATTTTACTGCGCACGCACATTCGTAAGGGTCGATCGGTAGACAAGAAAGTTGTTGCCTATAAATCACATTCAATTTGGGATAATTTCAAATAACAGTAGAAGCCTTATTTACTTGTATTTTCAAAAACTGCAATAATGGTATATCATTATTTATATATTCGTAATTAAGTTTAAAATTTGGCTACTAGTTTTTACCGATTATATCGCGTATATTAACTTATTGTTACGAGCTTGAGGTTCGTGACAATAAAAATTGCCGATAGAATTACCTAAATTAACACTTTAATTTACTTTATACAAATTAAAGTTAAAAACACTAATAATTAAACACACTAATTCACTTAATTCCGCTCCGAAGCTTCGCTTGTGTCGCCGAGTTCAACTCTGCCCCCGATCGCATCTTGCAGCGCCTATTTATTTAAATTAGCAAAGAAACATCCCGAATATTCAGGTAAATGCGCGCAAAGGGACGAGTGTGCGAGTATAGACTTTCCAGAAACTTGGCGCTGTCGGTTGAGAGATTTGTGATGTCATTCTCTGCAAAGCTCCCCTCGCTCTCGTTCCTGACACTAGATGGCGCTAGTTGACTTATTCACACATTATTTTATATTCCCGACGCTACGTGCACTTAGCGTGAATTTTATTTATTATAGGATCACACATTTAATACAACTTCAGGATAGTATAAGTTGTGATACTATCCTGAAGTTGTATTAAATGTGTGATCCTGTAATAAATAAAATTTAATCCCAAACCAAGCACACAACTGCAAGATTTCAAGATACTAAAGTTCATACTGTGTAGATCGGAACAAAAGTAAATAATTTTAATCTGAAGGTAGCCATGGTGAACTATGACACTGGGACGACGACCACCTCAGACCCCGCTATGACCATGGGTGCGGTAGTGTTCGAAACGTGAAAAAAAGTAATATATGAGATATAATCCGTAAAAACTAGTTTTATTTTAGATAAGAAATAAATCTCAAATTCTCATATGTAAGAGCTACGCTACAACAATATTATGAAAGTAGCACAAATGGGTAAGCTAGAACGAGAAAATACCACGCTCTCATGGAATTTTCTCGAAAATTTTCACTGGAAACTGTGTGCATTCCACCTTAGTCCTCAGGGGTGACAACGCATCTGCGTTTCGACTCTTAATCGAGGATAAATGTAGATGCTTATGGCCCACAGCATCCACGTAAAATCAGGGACTTTGTGCTGGTTTGTCACCCTAATTCTATATATTATGGTATGGCGTATTATGAAATTTCTGAGTTAACAATAGCTTGATATACCATTACCGACTATAAAAGTCCACCGTTCAACATAGGCCTCTCTTATAGGTTGTCTGATAGGGGGGATATTTGCCATAGTTGTAATGTTACTGTTGATTTAATAATTTCACCCCTCAGTGGGTCATGTGCTCCTGGTCGATTATCTTCTATACATCCATCCACTACACCCTTATAAGATAAACGTAAGCCTCCTTTATAGATTGCCTCATAGGGGCAATATTTGGCATAGTTGTTACGTTAAGCGCTTATTACACTATACAATTTTTAGGAAATCTAATTAGGAAATAGGAAGGTGTAATCGTAGTTAGAACAGTTAGGATCCGATTTAGTCAAATTGGAGGTCCCAATCGCTCTACTTCCTAAATTGTTTACAATTTAGGACAGTGCGCAACGTTACGATTTAGAACAACCAGTCGGCGCCCGCGCTTTGATACAAGCGGATGTCTTGAAGTTTTGATAGAAGTCTGATATCAGAGAGCAGTACTTTAAATCTTAATATTAATTTCCGGTGGCTATAAAACGTAATGTCACCATCAAACATTCTTTGGTACTCACACTTTATCGAAATATCGTGACTTCTTTTTCAATATGTTTGGATACCAAAACTTAACAAATATTCAAACTGTTATAGGTGGTAGAGCCATGCTGCAGTTATATTAGTAGTATAGTTGTAGCACGAATGGGTCGGCTCGACCGAGGAAGCACCACGCTCCCACAGAATACCAGCGTAAAATAGTAGCTTAATGTTGCTGTGTTTCGTATGGCGAGTGTAGAGAACCGGAGACCCTTTTTACTGGAAACGAGGCATTCCATCTTAGTCGTCACAGGTGACAACGCATCTGCATTTTGATTTGTAATCGGAGATGGATGTAGATGTCAACCACTTATCGTCAGGTGGACTGTGTGCTAGTTTGTCACCCTATCCTATAAAAAACTGCTTAGAATCTAGAAATATATAATTATATTTATATTGGACAGTTTTTTTTCAATGACAAGTACTCCTTTCTCTTTTTTTAATATCCATTGTTCCCACCATGGCTAAGGCAAGTCCTATTTTCTGCTGTTTTGATAAATACGGCGCCATCGATCAAACGTCCAACCCTGTCGATACTTCTTTACGAATGCGGTTCGTCACGATTTAGAATTCAATTTAGTGTAGTGTGATCACTAGCTTCCAATTTAGGTTCCTAATTAGATTTCCTAAAAATTGTATAGTGTAATAAGCGCTTTACTGTTGATTTAATAATTTCACCTCTCACTGGGTCATGTGCTCCTGGTAGATTATCTTCTACATAGTTGTAATGTTACTGTTGATTTAATAATTTCACCTCTCAGTGGGTCATGTGCTCCTGGTAGATTATCTTCTACATAGTTGTAATGTTACTGTTGATTTAATAATTTCACCTCTCACTGGGTCATGTGCTCCTGGTAGATTATCTTCTACATAGTTGTAATGTTACTGTTGATTTAATAATTTCACCTCTCAGTGGGTCATGTGCTCCTGGTAGATTATCTTCTACATAGTTGTAATGTTACTGTTGATTTAATAATTTCACCTCTCAGTGGGTCATGTGCTCCTGGTAGATTATCTTCTACATAGTTGTAATGTTACTGTTGATTTATAATTTCACCTCTCAGTGGGTCATGTGCTCCAGGTAGATTATATTCTACATAGCTGTAATGTTACTGTTGATTTAATAATTTCACCTCTCAGTGGGTCATGTGCTCCTGGTAGATTATATACATCCTTCCATTACAGCCTATAAAAGTCCACTGCTGAACATAGGCCTCCCCCATAGATTGGCTCACGGGGGATTTTGCTATGCCACGCTTGGCAAACGAGTTCGCAACCACAGGTTTTATTATTTTAAGTAGTACCAGGAAGATGCCTTCAATTTCTCTCTGTCGCCTCACCACGAGACGGTATGGGGTATTGGATATTCTTACACCGTCACTACACGGTGGCTTGACATAGAGAATAAGATACAGAACACTGACCGGTCTGGCTCCACTATGAGCCTCCTCTGCGTCTTGTCCCGGGGCCACACGCGGTCCAACGTGACTACAGCTCGCCGGTTTAAACCCTGGCCCACTGGCGGCTTGTCGGCATCCTCCGGGTAGATTATCACCTCCTTGTTCAAAAAGTGCACTGCAAAATACACAAATTTTTATTAAATTAAGAGTTTTTTCTTTTTCGGAATCGATTACCACCGGCGATTTTTACGGACCGATACGACTTAGGGACCTTCAAAAAACTAGCTTACTCCTTTTTAAAAGGCCGGCAATTCCCTTGGTGTTGCAATTGCTCATGGGCGGCGGTGATCACTTACTACCATACAGGTACATACATACCATCTGGTAAGCCGCATGCCCTTATCTTATCCTATATTCTGTATATATGAATCCTTATTAAGCCTTATCTCTATATTCTGTATATATGAAAATCAATTGCTGTGCGTTTATCATCATCATTACAGCCCAAAAAACGCCACAAAGCACGGTCCTGAACCACCTGCATCCATCAACTTCCTGCATGTCTTACCAGCTCCATCTAATGAGGAGACGCCCTACACTTCGCTTACCGGCACAAGGCTACGACTTGAGAACCTTGCTTCCCCATCGGTTGTCGGTTCCTACGATCTATATGGTCGGCCCATTGCCACTTCAGCTTACTATTCCGATCTGCTGTTGGTCACTCTAATTCTACCGCAGATGTCCTCATTTCTAAGTTTGTCACGCAGAGAAACCCCGAGCATAGACCTCTTCTAGACCTTGAGCTTCCGCATAGGGCCAGCAGTGAAAGCCCACGTGTCAGATCCACAGGTCATCACTGGCAACGCACTGGTTGTACAATCTCGTTTTCAGGTTTGAAGGTATATCTGACGAGAGACGTGTCGTAGCCGAGTTGAATTCGTCAATTGACCTCTCAATCGAAGTTGGAGTTACCTAGTCGGACTATTTGTCCCAGGTAAACATACTCGTCAACAACTTCGAACTTAGTGCTCCCAAACAACTACCGGCATAGATGTGACATGGACGTGAAGAAACATAATGTTGCGTACCGTTTACAATCAATTTTGATAATTTTTGTGTGCGTTTGAGTCGATTCCTGTGTATTTTATATAATAAATATTTTAAAATTAGTACGTATATTATACTTCATCAATAGGGTAAAAATGTAAAGCCGACTTCAATTTACTAAAAGAATAATATAATTTCCACATATTAGCCTCCGATTTCTATACACTGTGTTAGCAACGACTTCATAAAATATTATTTGGAAATTATTTTATTTTTTTAGTTCCGATAATATCAAGATAAAAAGTAAAGTTGCAGCCTATATACGTCCCACTGCTGGGCACAGGGCTCACCTCATTTCTGAGAGGGTTTTAAGGAAGTGTCCGCCGCGCTGCCCCAATACGTGTTGGCGAAATTCACTTGTCTTCGAAATATTTTTTTTCTTATTCCTCGGACATGCAGGTTTCCCCACGATGTTTTCCTTCACCGCCTAGCACGTGGTAAATCAGCACTTAAAATTGCAATTAACAATTTCATTGGTGCCGGCGAGGATCGAACCCGGGTTACTCGCGTTCTGTTATATTTACCGCGAGCGTTAAGGGTACACTAGCCACTCATTTTTTCATACAAACGTAATCTGGCGATTACTCCACTGTTTGATGGTGTACTTTCAAAATAAAAAATGATTTCAATTTGTCTCGTCATTATCCAGCCCTGTATGGAAACAAAAAAGTAAAAAAAAGAATTTAGTATTTAAAAGTAATAATTTTAACAATTCTTTGGGCGGAAATAAATACCCATAAGAGGAACGAAAATTGCAAAACAGTTACCATACAGAGATAGATTTGGTGTTCAAAAGTGCAAATAATTTTATTTTGAACAGAGACATTCAATAGATTTTTCATGATATCCAGTTTCCCAAAGGTCTGTTTATAAAATTTCGCGCGTTCGTTTTGTTGTAAATCATCATAACTTTCGCTACGGCACATAATGTCGGCTGAGATAGCATGCATTTTAACCCCGCGCATCACTTAGTTTGTGCCATCGACTAGGGCCACCTTAACCATCTGATAAATATGTGTCAATCATGCATGATTCGTTCGCTTGAACTGGTACACTTAAAAGTATTGATGGTTCATTCATTTGTTTTTGAATGAACCAGTACAACCAATCACAAACAACTGACGGTACCTTTTTAACCCGCGATTTGTTTGAATTGTGAATAAGCCGCAAACCGATCGAATCCCGAATGATCTGAATAAACAGGCGTATTTATTATTATATTTTTTTGTATTGTAATATTGTATGTAATATAATTGTATTATAATATTGTTACCTAAGTTAAAAATTATTTTACATTTTATTATATTTATTTGTTAAATCTATGAGTTAAAAATATCATTTCGTAGAGTTTACTAAAAATAACACTTCAAAAGGTGACATGACAAATGATTTATTTAATGATAATTTCCAACCATCTTATATAAGTATAAAACAGTTAAATGTTAAATTTTGTAGCAAATAAATGTAAAAATTTTCGGTTCACAAAGGATCTCACAAAGTACTGGAGCCTGACATGATCCATTTGAATGATCGATCCGAATGTACCAGTACGCGTGACGACATGTACTAGAATGATTCGGTCGCTAGAAATGAATGATTGACACATGTCTACCATCTGAGCTACCACGGCTCAATTTAATCAAGATGATTCGTGCCAAACTAGGAGCAACTAGCCTCCCCCGCTCGCACAGACACGCACACGCACAGATAACATTGTAGTGTGCGTCAATACGCTGTCCAGAGCGATCGCGTAGATTTTGACTGGCGCATATTTGAATATACGCTCTTAAGGTGAAATATAATCTCAAATGGCTTAGCAAGATCCTTCGTTATGCCGAAAATATTGCAGCATTAATTTTGAAATAAATATATGTAAGTTGAGGATAAATGTTAAGGATTATGTTAGACGAAAACACGATTTCGTAAAATTTTTTCGATAGAAAAAAAATCCAAAGTTACCTCCAAAATAAACAATAAACCGCTGTTATTCATAAAATACTTTAAATAAGATCATGAAACTTTGCATACTAACTGAACTAACTATAAAGCAGTGCTTATGTTATATAATTTTTTTAAAATACCGTTATTTTCACTGTAAAAAGAAATTACCTAAATCGGCCTCTTGAAGCGTGATTCCTGCCGCCCGGTCACTTCGCTTCGGCCTTTGAAGGGGGAGGTTGTGTCGCTTACGATCAGAATACACATTACGCAACAGGACGACGTAAAATTAAAATGGGAAATAACCGTAATAAAAATAAGAAGCGACTGGGTTGGCGTTAAGAAACAGGCATAAATATGATAAAACTAATGAAATAAGTGTCTAACGACCTTTTTACTTACAGTATTAGTGATTACAAACATGTCGGCACATAGCATACGACGCGCGGGTAAGTGGGGACGAAATTAGAATTTGAGCTGACTTACTATATCCCCTTAAACTGCACCCCGTGAAACGTAAAAGGAGTGATACGTAATCTTAATCTCCATGTGCTATCAATACCGGTTTAAGATCACAGGTTCTCAATGAACCTGTTCGCGCGTTTCGACGCTCTCTCTCTGCGCGTTGCATTACGCAATTTTGAGTTAACACAATAAAAATTAAATTAAATTAAATTAAATCATTTTATTTCGACCTTAAAGATCATATTTGTTAGTAACATATATAAGGAAAACACTAGTCTAATGTTAGTAAACTTAAAACTACCTTAATCTATATCTTATATCTAAGACAGCCCTGATTTGTCAGCACGTGCACCATACGGCAGTGGTTCAGGTACTGACAATCCAGCCTGTCAGCAAATGCCCTCAGGACGCCACTGGGACTATCCCCAACCCTGCGTACCAGGGATGTGCACCGCTTGCGCATGATCGAGTGAAAACAATCAACATGCGCATCAGCGAACATACCCGACGCACTGCAGAATCGAGGCAGTCCCATCAGCATCCTAAAAGCATTATTGTACTGAACGCGCAGAGCATTGTACTGTTTCTGCGTAAAATCGATCCACAGGCTGCTTGTGTAAAATGAAGAACAGTAAGCTCTAAATAGCGTTACTTTAACCGGGGTGGAACAACGAACAAACCTGCGAGCTATCATGTTCGCCCTAACCGACAATGCTCTGCGCTCTCTCTCGATATCAGCATCGTCCTTCAAGTCAAAGGTTACCACATGACCTAGATATTTAAATTGCGACACCCTTTTTAACGGCGTACCATATAATTTAATGGGTGGTACAATTGATGGTAATGCTTTTCCCCTGGCCTGAAAGACCATACATTCGCTTTTTTTCACATTATAAATTAAGCCGTGACTGTGAGCATAGTTTTCACATATGCTCAACAGTTTCGCTAAGCCACAAACAGAAGCACTCAGCAACACCATGTCGTCAGCGTAACTGATGTTGCTAAGACATACTCCGTCAATGTGACAACCGACATGTGTGCCACTGAGCTCCTCTATGAGGGCATTGACATATAGGTTGAAGAGCTTAGGGGAGGTTAGGCCTCCCTGTCTAACTCCGCACTCCAACCTATATGGCTGCGAATAAGATTCGGACCATCGCACAACATTGACCTGGTTACGGTACCAATATTTGAAGATTCTGGTTGCTTCTTCAGGCAGTCCAGTATTTTTCAATTTCTGCCATAGGCCAGCGCAGTAGACTGCGTCCGAGTTTACTGAGTTAAAGCAAGGAGCCGAGTTATCCGAGTACCACTTTTAAAAGAAAGTTATAATGTTATCATAGATGTCAACATTAGGCGTGAGTGTGATATATCAAAACGTAACTAAAAATTACACGTAACAAAACATATTATCATGCCGACATTCGCTTTTTGAACCGAATTCAAAAAAGAAGAAATTCTCAATTCTAGTGTATGTTTTTTTTACCGAATTTAAAAAGAAGGAGGTTCTTAATTCGCCTGTATGCTTCTTTAATGTGTGTTACCTCAGAACTTTTTCCAGGTGAACGAACCGATTTAGATAATTCTTATTTCTAAGCTGGTGCTTTTCATGTCGACTCATATAAATTTGACAAGTAGTTTGAGTTATCCTTAATAATTCGTATTTAATTGACTTTGACTACATTGATGCTCATTTTATTTATATTGAAGTCGGTTGTAAAAAAAATTGAACGGATGTTACGCGATATCTTCGCAGTTTACGGACCAATTTTGATGATCCTTTTTAGGGTTCCGTAGTCAAATAGGAACCCTTATAGTTTCGCCATGTCTGTCTGTCCGTCTGTCCGTCCTCGCTTAATCTCTGTGACCACTAGAAAGCTGAAATTTGGTACCAATATGTGTATCAATTACGCCGACAAAGTGCTAAAATAAAAATTGGAAAAAAATGTTTTATTAGGGTAGCCATATATGTAAGTGAAGTGATTTTTTTTTTAATTTCAACCTTAACGTGTGATATATTGTTGGAAAGGTATTTAAAAATGAATAGGGGTTTACTAAAATCATTTTTTGATAATGTCAATCATTTCGGAAATAATCGCTCCTAAAGTAAAAAACAATTGGTCCCCCCCCCCCCTCTAACTTTTGAACCATAAGTTTGGAAAATATGAAAAAAATCTGATAAGTAGAACTTTACAAGGACTTTCTAGGAAAATTATTTTGAACTTGGATGGAAACAACAGTACCCACTACCGGGAGCAGTTGCAGGAGCGCGGAGCGCTGCTGGAGCGCGAACATAATGGATACCCACCTTTAAACTCATAAGTGGGAACACTTATTGTGACGGACGGGAAACTACGGAACCCTACACTGAGCGTGGCCTGACACGCTCTTGGCCGGTTTTTTTTATTAAATAGGTTATTGTTTTAAGGGTATAGAGAAAACTCCATCCCTATGGATAAGTAGCAAATAAATAACTTCTCTTTTATCAATTCGAAGTCAGTTTTTACTTTTTGTTACAAGTTATAAATATTACAATAGCGCTCAATCGAAGTGAATCCAAACGCAACACAGCTAACGAGGGTTGCCAACCGTCCTGTTTTCCCAGGACTTGTCCTAGTTTTTGTAGTATCCTAGGATGTCCTGGATAGTTTATAAACAGCGTCCTTGGTTTTTAAAGCGCCCTAATAAGGTCATGTATTATAAAATTCAAAGAATCAAATAGACAGCGAACCGATAGCGCGGCGAAGTGTATTTATTTTTTTATGTATGTTATCGATTGTATATAAAAAGCGTAGTCACATACAGAAAGCGAAAACGAACCGCTAATTGCATCCATAGTACATACATTTGCCACGTTTTCGATTCGGTTCAGTTCGCAGTTAACGAGGCCTTCTCTCCTTGTTTTTCCTTCTCTCTTGTATTCTCCTAGTTTTTCCAATATCAAATCCTAGTTTTTTAAATTTGCGGTTGGCAACCATAAGCTACGTAGCTTCTCATAACGTAAAACCATGTCCATTCTATTCGACGAAGAAGCAATCTTATCAAGCAACGAACTATCAACCTCCTATAATAGTTTTTCGCTCTCTCTGTCTAACTGACGACCCTGCCACTTGTGTAAACGAGATAAAGCGAATATCGAGTGCGTATATCGTTAGTTGTTTGGTTGCCAACATAAATACGAACGCCAAAACTTAAGCGATTATTTTAAATTAAACTTTATTGTAACATGGTAAAGTCTAGTGTCAAGTATTTATCATTTTGAGTATAATGCCGGCTGTCCACCCTTGTCTCGTCACCTCGCGTGCTTCTCGTCGTATTGAGGCTCGACACGAGAACACACCATGTACATATTCGTTGTAACATTTGAACTCAGATGGAAAAATAAATTTAATAAGTCACGACGAAGGAGAAGATGGTGGATGGTTTCTATTTACCATAGCTGAACCATGTACGGTGAATATAATATAGTACGCTCTCATTTTCATCGCGAGACTCACGAGACCCTTTGAGTTTGATTCGAGCGCAAAAAACCTACACGCTTTTCCGAGAGCGCTCGAAGGCCACGAGACGCGAAGCGACGCGATGAGAGCACCATGTACACACTCGTACTAGGCCTATCTCGTGGTGTCTCGACGAGTGTGTACAGCGGCCATAATAAATAAAAGCGCGCGTTGACTTTTTAGTCAATCGCTGGCAACTATAATCGAAGAAATTGTATCCAAATTGTGTTTTATATCGATATCTAATAACAGTTTTTGATAACGTTATGAAAACTTCATATCGGTTTTGCAGTGCTATCAACTCCACGAAATATTTTACCCCTAAAAGTTAAGTCAAAAACAAAAGTTAAATCAAACCCCCTAAAATCAACTTACATAAGTTGTAGTACATACTAGAAAATCCCCTAAAATTAAACAAAAATCCTTTGAAAGGTTCTTTATATATAAATTATTATACGACATATTAAAATAATACATTTTAATGAGATGATTTATTTTTGTTTTTTTGATTACTGTTTGTTTACTATATTCTTTTGTTTTCATGTTGTTTTCGTTAAGATGCAAATTTCACCTTGGGGACAAGTGCGCCGAACAGATGTATCAGCGAATTACGGGATACTTACTGATATTTATTGCCTGTTTGTTTAGGAGTTTAAAGTAAAGGTAATAAAAATTAATTAACCATGTGAATTGTGTGCGAGTGTATAATATATAAGTAAGCTTATATAACATTTAAATATTTTTTATTTCGACTATCAAGAAAACAAATAAAAATAAAACATACAAAACTTTTCTGCTGGATTAAAGCATGAAGGATAATCACGCAAATCTGTTTGTGTATTACATTTGCGTTTGTGGTTTGGTTACTTCATAACTTCACATAAAGAAATTTAAGTACGTAAATCATTGACATGTATTACTAGCGTAGAAATCATTGTGGTAAACGAATTGACTGGTGTGGCTAACGCTACTAAAATCACTTTTCAAGAACGGATATAAAAACCAAATCGGCCATGGCTAATTAACCACGAAATTAATCATTAAACTTTCATCATGAATTCGTTTATCAAAATTTTCGAAATACAATACATAGCTCTATAAAGCTTTCACAAGAATATTGGTTTTTGATGTTGAACAAGTTTTCACATAACTAATGTCAAATAATTTGGTCAAACAATAGTGCGTTTAAAATACAGTGGCGCCATCTATTGACTGAACTTTCAAATAACTTCACCGCCATCTGTAGGCATTTACCAGATGCCAATATTCTAAAGTTAAATTTTTCATTTAATTTTAATTTTTTTTAATTTTATGTTTAATAAATGTTATTTCGCCGCGCTTACACGACCAGACAAACATATTTTTTCGCTAAAACTTTTATCTGCAAGTGCAGACTTCATCTTCAAATATTCTTGTCGTGAAGGACCGCGTTTTGGAGAAATGATCCAGCCCATGGAAATATTGTTATTCTAATTTGAATGCTAAATGCATTTTCCTTGTGGCTGACACCTATTATATATAAAAGCCGCAGTAGTCAGCTAAGCGTTCGCTGTAAACTTTCACAGTACGCGAGCAACCCGGGTTCGATCCCCGTCGGCACCAATGAAACTGTTAATTGCAATTTTAAGTGCTGATTTACCACATGCTCGACGAAAACCTATACGTCTGAGAAAAAGGAAAAAAAATATTTCGAAGGCACGTAAAGTCCGTTTACACGCATTGAGGCAGCGTGGCGATCATTTCCTTGCCCTAAAACCCTCTCAGAAGTGAGAGGCCAGTGCCCAACAGTGGGATGTATATACTTACGTATGTACTACTTTAACTTGTTATCATTGGTTCGGTAAAACCTGGGAAGAGCGACCAAATAACTTAACGGATGTTTTTTTAAATATTAATCTTATTTTGATAGGGTTTGTGTTTTTTTTTTGTTTTTTCTTTTATATAGGATAGGGCGACAAACGAGCACACAGTCCACGTGATTGTAAGTAGTTGCTGTGGCCCATAGACATCTACATCTATTCTCGATTAAGAATCAAAATACAGATGCGTTGTCACCCGTGAGGACTGAGATGGAATGCCTCATTTCCAGTAAAAAGGGTCTACGGTTCTCTACACTCACCACACGAAACACAGCAGCAATAAGCTACTATTTTACGCCGGTATTCTGTGAGAGCGTGGTCCTTCCCCGGTCGAACCGACCCATTAGTGCTACAACTATAATATACCTGCTCGCTCATGTAAAGTTTATTGTTGTACGAGGTGTGTTCAAAAAGTAAGGCGACTTTATATTTTTATAAAAAACTATTTATTTATTCATCAATATTTATGTTGTCCCCTTCAAAGTAATCCCCCTCAGATATAATACACTTGTGCCAACGCTTTTTCCAATCGTCAAAGCATTTCTGATAATCACTTTCTGGTATAGCCTTCAGCTCTTTCAGCGATGCAGTTTTTATCTCTTCAGTCGTTGCAAATCTTCGTCCTTTCATAGGTCTCTTCAATTTTGGGAACAGGAAAAAGTCACATGGGGCCAAATCCGGTGAATATGGTGGCTGAGGCATGATTGTAGTGTTGTTTTTGGTCAAAAAACCTCTCACAAGCAACGATGAGTGAGCAGGTGCATTTATCGTGATGCAAAAACCATGAATTGTTTACCCACAATTCGGGACGTTTCTTACGTATTGCTTCTCGCAAATGGCGCATAACTTCAAGGTAATACTCCTTATTGACCGTACGACCTTGTGGCAAGAACTCATGATGCACCACACCCCTACAGTCGAAGAAAACTGTAAGCAAAACCTTCACATTTGATCGAACTGGGCGTGCTTTTTTTGGTCTTGGTGATTCAGTGTGCTTCTACTGGGACGATTGAGTCTTAGTTTCGACGTCATAACCGTATACCCATGTTTCGTCACCTGTTATGACCCTTTTGAGCAAATCTGGGTCGTTGTTGACATCATCCAATAGCTCTTGAGCGATTGTCATGCAACGGTTCTTTTGGTCGAAATTGAGCAATTTTGGAACAAATTTCGCTGACACACGTTTCATGCCCAAAATATCCGAAAAAATTTCATGGCAAGAGCCAACCGATATGCCAACATCCTCCGCAACTTCTCTGATAGTGATTCGACGATTTTCCAAAACAATTTTCTTCACTATTTCAACGTTTTCATCGGTTGTTGACGTGCTGGGGCGTCCAGAGCGAGGTTCGTCATTGGCATCTTCTCGGCCATCTTGAAAGAGCTTGTACCACTTATAAACGTTTTTTTTACTAAGAGTAGACTCACCGTATGCCACTGTCAACATTTCAAGTGTTTTGGAGCACGTAATTCCATTTTTTACACAAAATTTGATGCAAATTCTTTGATCCATTTTTTTTGATAGAAGAAAATCGCCGAGCACACCAAAGTACGTCTGACCTTTGTAACTGTCAAAAATAAACTAACATGCTATACACTTCAAACTTGAAACATATGCTCAGGACATGTGTACCAACGCAACAAAATACAAAAATCGAAAATCGAATGTGCGTTGCCCGCGAAATTCAAAAAGTCACCTTACTTTTTGAACACACCTCGTATCTAGTAACACTGGCCCGACTATATCTCACCTAATTGTCCTAAAGGTTTAGATACCAGGCCAGAAACTCCAAAAAAAAAATATCTCACCTAACGCGTCCAGGTCGAGGTTGGCGACGTCCATCTCGCAGTCGTAGAACACGTTTCCGTAGTTCTTGCGGCCGATCGTGAAGTGAGGCACCACGCACGAACCGTCCGGCCGGATGTACTCTGAACAAAATAACATTTGCATGACATTATATATAAGCAGGTTTCAATATCATTAGAGCTGAAGTTAACGGTGGTGAAGGCCCGCAAGTCTCAATCCACTGTTTTTCATTGATACATTTTATTTGATATGTAATTTGTCGGATTACAAGGTACTCATTTTCATAGTTCCGGATAAAGGTTGACTCACGCTAGACCGTGTCGAGTCCGAGCCGAGTGTCGGCCGTACGCTTCGCATACACCTAATCCGTCATCGGCCGAAGTTTGCTCGGGCGATGACGACCGAACTCGGACGATCGAATCGAACACTTGTAAAAACTTGGCTGCGTTTGGCGCTAACAAGCGCTCGTAAGCAAAATGGCGATTGTAAGCGGTAAGCGCTGTCAAATCGTAAGTAGCTATTTTCCTCCAGGACACGAAGTTAGTTTTAACCGGGGAACCTAACCCAATTTAAATATATGTTTGTAAAGTATTGATATTAAAAACTTACCAATCACGAATTTTTAATAACATGTATATGTTTATTCATGTCATTATATTACTTTAAACTAATATTGCACAAAACAACTTATAAACTCTAGTTCAAAACAAACAAAAATAAATAAGCAAAATGGCGGATTGTGTCAGCGCTACTGAAGTTATCATACGTGTCCTGGCCGAAAACTATTTAGTTTCGCCATTTTGCTTACAAGCGCTTGTTAGCGCTTTTTTCTACCAAACGCACCCAAAGCGAGCGCTCACACCAACACGACCGTCATCGTCCGATAACGCACGAAAACGGCAGATCAACCGTCGAGTCCGAACTTGTTGGGATTTCTCGCCCGACTGCCGGCGTCCACAGTACACAAAAGTGTTGAGTGTATTTATAGTTTAATTTAATCATTTCGTCTTTATTCTGTCATTTCTGTCAATGTTGTTATCTACCTACACGACTATGGATATTAAAAATATAAATAAAAACCGGCCAAGAGCGTGTCGGGCCGCGCTCAGTGTAGGGTTCCGTAGTTTCCCGTCCGTCACAATAAGTGTTCCCACTTATGAGTTTGTACAAAAACTGTTGTTTCCATCCAAGTTCAAAATGATTTTCCTAAAAAGTCCTTATAAAGTTCTACTTTCCGGATTTTTTTCATATTTTCTAAACTTATGGTTCAAAAGTTAGAGGGGGGGGGGGACACACATTGTTTTTTACTTTTGGAGCGATTATTTCCGAAATTATTGACATTATCAAAAAATGATTATAGTAAAACCCTATTCATTTTTAAATACCTTTCCAACAATATATCACACGTTAGGGTTGAAGTTAAAAAAAAAACACTTCCCACTTTACATATAGGGGGGCTACCCTAATAAAACATTTTTTTCAATTTTTATTTTAGCACTTTGTCGGCGTGATTGATACACATATTGGTACCAAATTTCAGCTTCCTAGTGCTAACGGTCACAGAGATTAAGCGAGGACGGACAGACGGACAGACACATGGCGAAACTATAAGGGTTCCTAGTTGACTACGGAACCCTAAAAAGTGTTGAGTGTATTTATAGTTTAATTTAATCATTTTGTCCTTATTCTATAGTTTCTGTCAGTGTTGTTATCTACCTACACGACTATGGATATTGAAAAATAATTTTTTTTAAAGAATACCGGCAACGTCCAACCTCGGCACAACACACTGTTGCAGAGCACATACACGTCCGAGTTACTCGTCCGGGTAGTTCTGTCCGCCATCGGCCGACAAAATCGGTTTTGGTGTACACGTACCGTCACGCTATACCGAGCGGCAACCGAGCGACGGCCGAGCAACGGACGACGCTCGGCAACAACTCGGTCCCGGCTCGTAGTTGAAGAATTCAATTTGAATTCAAGAAATCAGATTGTTCATCATCCAGAGCGATCGCAATAGCCGCTAATTCCAGATCGTCAAACTTCAACATGACTGTAGTCTTCAATAAAACTAAATTTACCGATTTCATCGCGTTTAATTAACTGATTTTACTTATTTTTAATTCCCGACGTTTCGGGTGCTTTACAGCACCCATGGTCACGGGGGGACTGAGTTTGATGTCCCAATGTCATGGTTCGTCCGGCTACCTTCAGTTTTTTAATACAATTTTTTTCTTTTTTTTTCCATATAAAGTTTTTTCGTAGATCGGACCGAAAAAATTAGTATTATGTATAGTATAGTAATGTGTAGTGTTCGCGTAAATTTAAGAAATCATTATGACTGTAGTCTAGTTATAACACTATTTTTGCTCGGACGAGTACACTGCATCACTGCGCGCTGCCGTAATTGCTCGGTCGAGGTCCTTCTTTATAATTTCAGGCACGGGACCGGCTCGGTGACCGTGCTACGGTGGACACTCGGCTGGGACATGACCCGGTCTAGCGTGAGTCAATCTTTACCAGGAGATAATTGATAGAATCAGGCGTTACTTTGCAGAAATTCATTATAATAAATTAAATACAATGATGTGTCTTACCTGGATTGAAGAGCACCTCCCGCCCTCCCTCAATTGCGTGCACCAATCCCTTCACTACTAGTCCCAGCAGCACTATTCCAGGAAAGACACACCATCGACGATAATACGACACGTGTTTCGCCTCTACACGAGGCATCCTCAGGTGACGTTGACTCTACGGCGGCTGACCGCTAAGTCACTGACACTGGAATAGTGGTGTTGGGAGTTGAGGTGCCGGGAGTACTGGTGTTGGAAGTAGTGGTGCTGGGGCTAGTGGTGACGGAATTAGTGCACGCAGTTGAGGGATGGCGGGAGGTGCTCTTCAATCCAGGTAACACATCATTGTATTCAATTAAGCGGATGGTTGCAAACCAAATTTTAATATCTTTACTTTACCAGGAGGCTGTGACAGTACCCTATAGTCCAACAAATTTAATAATCCGACATCGCCTTGCAAAACATTCGTCGTATTAACTCGGATGAACTGTATTATTTTTATATTTTTTTGCAAAAATAAGTGATATTCATTCTGTAAATACTAGGAGCAGACACAACCTAGTAGTACCAGTTACTCGACTCCACCGAGTCAGTAATTCATTCTTGGGGCGATGTATACGCTTTTACAACAAAATCCCAGAAAAATATACAAAATTTGTCATACGCAAAGTTCAAAATTTTTATTAAACTAAGTTTGTATAAAAAGGATTATCATAATATTAAGGAATTTATGGATGATAATGCTATTTCTAATTTGTCTTGTGTTGTTAATTGTAAACATGATTGTAAGCTATCATTTGAAAAAAAAAATAGTCCCACTGGGTTTCTTGCTGGTTCTTCCCAGGTCAGAGTTTTTTTTTTGCGAACCAGTGATAAATGAAGAAATTGACTTTCAATAAGTATTGTTTATAATCTACATTGAATAAAAAAATTTCTATTTCTATCATTTCTTATTGAACGATATAAGTGAATTATTTGTTCTGCGGCACCAACGCACCGGGTACCAGCCGGTTGCACACAAACGATCCCTTACCAACGAGCTCCTCGAGCGAGGGTATGGTGTAGTAGCCGGGACGCCGCAGTTTGATCCCGGCCGGGTGAGGCGGCGCGTCGTTCTCCATCACGTTCTCTTCCTCGGACACTGTGGAGATGGAAGAACATTGGTTAACATCAGTTTTCAACCCGCTGGAAAAAAAAAGAGGAGATAAGAGGACATTATCGTAAAGTTAGACTAACTTTTATAACTTAAATTGAAAATTTATAAAAAACCCCCGAAACTAAAAAAGCTGATGACTCAAATGGCTGGACAGATTTTGATAAAACATTCACCCGTTTAAGAGGTACCGTGCCACAGAAAGACACACACACACACATAGCGATCAAAGTTATAAACACCCCTATTTTCGTCGGAAGTTAAAAAGTACGACAATATTCGTTGACAATTTTATGGTATTGAACTATATTTTTTTTATTTGAAAGCCGGTGCTTCTCATATGGTCCCATATAAATTTGATCAAACGAAACTTTTTTTACTGGAAACGAGGTATTCCATCTAAGTCCTCACGGGTGACAACGCATCTGCATTTTGATTCGTAATCGAGGATAGATGTAGATGTCTATGGGCCACAGCAACCACTTACCATCAGGTGGACTGTGTGATCGTTTGTTACCCTAATCCTATAAAAAAAAACATTTTTCAAATCTAATCGGGATGTAAGCATGTTTTTACCGGACTATAGGGTAGAGAGATAAAGGGATATCCTTTATGATATCCTAGTAGATATTATAAATGTATCCCACATTTCCTAGGATAATAAGCCCCTGAGAGTGAGGTCTTGTAAGGATTACATAAATCATTTGAGAAGCATCGTTATAGAGGTGCTTCTGAAATGATTTCCAAGTTCGAATCCCGGCTCGGGCCAAAAAAATCAGTTATTGAGTTTTTCCGTCATGAAATTCTTAGTATCTATCTGGAGTCAGGAAGTAGACGGCGTCTCACCCCCGTGCCTCGGAAAGCACGTAAAGCCGTTGGTCCTGCGCCTGATCTCTCTCCGGTCGTGTCGGTTTACCGTCCCATCGAATTATGAGAGTGAGGGAGTAGAGAGTGCACCTGTGCTTGCGCATACACTTGGGCACTATAATCCTGTCCTGCGCTGATGGCTAGTCTCCGTTGAGGTAGACCGCCGTTACCGAACTTCGTCTGGAGCACATTATTATTAGTACAAGATACTTCTTAGTAAACTAAACTTCGTAAATCTTTGTGTTGGATAACGCATTGGTTCCCAGGAAAAATAATTTTTTCTGAACAACTGGTAAAAGTAACTTTAAGTAATGAAAAAATATTACACCACAAGTATTATTAATAACTATGATATTATATAAAAAATATTCTATTCTATTCTAAAAATATACTGTCTATAAGATATAGATAACCATAAAATAAACTTTAGGAAATGTTAGGATAGGTCTGGTACACTAAAAATATAATAATTGAATTCCTAATTTGATATCCAGTTCGGGTCAACATTCTACATCAAACACCACCTAATTTCAAGTCTACGAGATGAAGAACTGTGACATACCGATGGTCAGACTAACAGAAAATAAGTAGCCGTTTCATCCTTAGGGTACTGAACCCTAAAAACCAACAGATATATAGTTGTTTAATGTTTTATTATGTTCAAGAAAATAGCACATTGACAGAAACTAATTTTAATTTAACTTTTTTATTTATAGGAAACGAGCAAACGTATCACCTGATGGTAAGTGATTACCGCCGTCCACGAGCTACTGCAACACCAGGGGAATTGCAGATGCGTTGCCGGCCTTAAAACTTCTTTTAAATCGCACGGTGGTGGACCGCCAGTCATCCAGATGGTATGGACGGTATCGCGAGTTTTGTCGCGATTTGCGACGGTGAAATAAAACTTATGCGTATTATATTACTAGTACCCGGATGACCGAGCTTTGCTCGTTTTTTTTTTTGAAATTACATTTAGATACAAATTACATTCTGATGAAACATAAATAATATTTTTGACCTTATTGGCATAATAGAAAAAAAAACTGAACTGGTTATTTGAATAAAAAATCATGAGTGCAATTAGTTTAATTAAAATTAATTAAAATTTTCGTATGTTTAAAAAATACTAAAAAAAGGGCTCGAAATAATAGATTTTTTCAGAAAAGAAGGGAACCTGAAAAAAAAGGAAAAAAATCGGACCGGAGACAGGACGCGAACAAAACATTACGATTTCGCGACCGCTCGATATCCACTTGAGCTATTATGGTCATTAACACGGTGTCAAAATTTACCTTCTTATATTGTAGCAGTTTTTCATTGTCTGAAAACACTGGACACTAAATTTTATGAAAATCGTTGGAGCCGTTTCTGAGATCCCCATTATTATCTTAATATATATAAATTACGTGTCACGTTGTTTGTCCGCGTTGGACTCCTAAACTACTTAACCGATTTTCATCAATTTTGCACACCGTGTACAGTTTGATTCAATTTGAGAGATAGGATAGCTTTTTTGCCCATGAGTGATCCACATTCTTTTTGCGAATTTAAGGATTTTTAATAGGACATGACAAAGGGTCGTTGAAAAAGGCAGAACAACGTGTGCCTGGCAAGCTAGTATATATATATATATATATATATATATATATATATATATATATATATATATATATATATATATATATATATATATATATATATATATAAGAATTGCTCGTTTCAAGGTATAGGACATTATAATGAAACTTATTTTAAATCCCTTAAAGTTGTCAGAAATATACGAATTAAAAAAAAACTATCAACACGCATTGGTCATGAGTTGTGGTGATTCTGACAATCATTTCATTCTATCCTGGTGATACTGAACAGGATACTAAAATAAAGTTATTAAATTATTGTATTGTTAACGATCTTTGATACGAGTGCAAATTTTCAAGTCCATCGGCCGTCTACAAGTTTTTGAAAATTACATTAAAATTTTCTGTTATATAGATAGATAGATACTCGCGAAGCTAATAGAAATGTTTTAAAAAATAGATTGTAAATACTTAAAAATTTGTTTCGTTTTAATACATATGTCTATTATATTTGTGAAATTACATCTCATACTGTTAATAATATATATTGAATAAAAACTACACTATCTAAAATGCGATTTATTCATTAACATCAGTAATCTGTAATAACCGTATAATCCTCCGATCTGATGAGCTATCTTCTCACACCTGGAGCAGCCCGGCTGCTGGCCCCAGCGGTGACAGCAGAAGTTAAACTGCTCAGTGACTGCTTGGCGTTCAGGAAGGAAGGATGTTAAGCATGGTAAGGAAGTTGAAAATAGGAGAGGATTTGTATATGTACTGGACGACCTTTTTTTACCGTCTGGAAAAAATAAGGTGTAACATGTGAACGGAGTAGAAGTCTATGGCCTGATATTTTACAAAAAAAGTGAATTAAACATTTGAAAAAAAATTTTTAACAATTTTTTAAAACTTTGCCCTTTACCCTTAAGCCTGTGACCCTGCGAAGTGACAAGGTCAAAGATGCCTACTAAATTTATTGTTTTATTGCCGTTTGTAAATTAGGGTCGATATGATTTGAATTTCGATAGATTTTAATTAATTTAATTATTTAATTCAATTTTTTTTTGTAAAATATCAGTGCCATAGGATTCTACTTCGTTCACATGTTACACCCTATTTTTTCCAGATGATAAAAAAGGTCACCCATATATATGTAGGAAAATAAACCAAAAAAGACTCTCTGGGTCGTTATTTTGAGCAGTTTGCGGATTATAACATATGCGCACAGCACGGTCCAATTTTAAGTCCCAGCGTCGAGTCAGAAACGGTCCTGCGCCTGATCTCTTCGGTCGTGTCGCTTTACCGTCGCATCGCACTATGAGAGTGAGGTAATAGAGAGTGGTCCCGTACTTGCGCATACATTCGTTTACTATAATTCTGTTCCGCGCAGATGGTCAGTCTCCGTTGCAACCGGCTGTCGTGACCGAAATTCGGTCTTGTGGACGTTATTATTACTATAACCTATAACTATTTATAGCTGTCTTTCAAGATATGTCGTATAAATCATTCTCGAAAACACCAGCAGTGAATTAAAAGGATTATAGGCTTTGACTTTCTAAGCAGGCATCCATGCATTACAACCTATGAAAGTCAACTGCAGAACATAATCCATAGATAGCCTTACAGGGAGGATATTTGCCATAGTTGTAATGTTACTGTTGATTTAACAATTTCACCTCTCAGTGGGTCATGTGCTCCTGGAAGATTATCTTCTACATAGTTGTAATGTTACTGTTGATTTAACAATTTCACCTCTCAGTGGGTCATGTGCTCCTGGTAGATTATCTTCTACATAGTTGTAATGTTACTGTTGATTTAACAATTTCACCTCTCAGTGGGTCATGTGCTCCTGGTAGATTATCTTCTACATAGTTGTAATGTTACTGTTGATTTAATAATTTCACCTCTCAGTGGGTCATGTGCTCCTGGTAGATTATCTTCTACATAGTTGTAATGTTACTGTTGATTTAACAATTTCACCTCTCAGTGGGTCATGTGCTCCTGGTAAGATTATCTTCTACATAGTTGTAATGTTACTGTTGATTTAACAATTTCACCTCTCAGTGGGTCATGTGCTCCTGGTAGATTATCTTCTACATAGTTGTAATGTTACTGTTCATTTAACAATTTCACCTCTCAGTGGGTCATGTGCTCCTGGTAGATTATCTTCTACATAGTTGTAATGTTACTGTTGATTTAACAATTTCATCTCTCAGTGGGTCATGTGCTCCTGGTAAGATTATCTTCTACATAGTTGTACTGGTAGATTATCTTCTACATAGTTGTAATGTTACTGTTCATTTAACAATTTCACCTCTCAGTGGGTCATGTGCTCCTGGTAGATTATCTTCTACATAGTTGTAATGTTACTGTTGATTTAATAATTTCACATCTCAGTGGGTCATGTGCTCCTGGTAGATTATCTTCTACATAGTTGTAATGTTGCTGTCGATTTAATAATTTCACCTCTCAGTGGGTCATGTGCTCCTGGTAGATTATCTTCTACATAGTTGTAATGTTACTGTTGATTTAATAATTTCACATCTCAGTGGGTCATGTGCTCCTGGTAGATTATCTTCTACATAGTTGTAATGTTACTGTTGATTTAATAATTTCACCTCTCAGTGGGTCATGTGCTCCTGGTAGATTATCTTCTACATAGTTGTAATGTTGCTGTTGATTTAATAATTTCACCTCTCAGTGGGTCATGTGCTCCTGGTAAGATTATCTTCTACATAGTTGTAATGTTACTGTTGATTTAACAATTTCACCTCTCAGTGGGTCATGTGCTCCTGGTAGATTATCTTCTACATAGTTGTAATGTTACTGTTGATTTAATAATTTCACCTCTCAGTGGGTCATGTGCTCCTGGTAGATTATCTTCTACATAGTTGTAATGTTACTGTTGATTTAACAATTTCACCTCTCAGTGGGTTATGTGCTCCTGGTAAGATTATCTTCTACATAGTTGTAATGTTACTGTTGATTTAATAATTTCACCTCTCAGTGGGTCATGTGCTCCTGGTAAGATTATCTTCTACATAGTTGTAATGTTACTGTTGATTTAACAATTTCACCTCTCAGTGGGTCATGTGCTCCTGGTAGATTATCTTTTACATAGTTGTAATGTTGCTGTTGATTTAATAATTTCACCTCTCAGTGGGTCATGTGCTCCTGGTAAGATTATCTTCTACATAGTTGTAATGTTACTGTTGATTTAACAATTTCACCTCTCAGTGGGTCATGTGCTCCTGGTAGATTATCTTCTACATAGTTGTAATGTTACTGCTGATTTAATAATTTCACCTCTCAGTGGGTCATGTGCTCCTGGTAAGATTATCTTCTACATAGTTGTAATGTTACTGTTGATTTAATAATTTCACCTCTCAGTGGGTCATGTGCTCCTGGTAGATTATCTTCTACATAGTTGTAATGTTACTGTTCATTTAACAATTTCACCTCTCAGTGGGTCATGTGCTCCTGGTAGATTATCTTCTACATAGTTGTAATGTTACTGTTGATTAATTTCACATCTCAGTGGGTCATGTGCTCCTGGGAGATTATCTTCTACATAGTTGTAATGTTACTGTTCATTTAACAATTTCACCTCTCAGTGGGTCATGTGCTCCTGGTAGATTATCTTCTACATAGTTGTAATGTTACTGTTGATTTAATAATTTCACATCTCAGTGGGTCATGTGCTCCTGGTAGATTATCTTCTACATAGTTGTAATGTTACTGTTGATTTAACAATTTCACCTCTCAGTGGGTCATGTGCTCCTGGTAGATTATCTTCTACATAGTTGTAATGTTACTGTTGATTTAATAATTTCACCTCTCAGTGGGTCATGTGCTCCTGGTAGATTATCTTCTACAGAGTTGTAATGTTACTGTTGATTTAATAATTTCACCTCTCAGTGGGTCATGTGCTCCTGGTAGATTATCTTCTACATAGTTGTAATGTTGCTGTTGATTTAATAATTTCACCTCTCAGTGGGTCACGTGCTCCTGGTAAGATTATCTTCTACATAGTTGTAATGTTACTGTTGATTTAACAATTTCACCTCTCAGTGGGTCATGTGCTCCTGGTAGATTATCTTCTACATAGTTGTAATGTTACTGTTGATTTAATAATTTCACCTCTCAGTGGGTCATGTGCTCCTGGTAGATTATCTTCTACATAGTTGTAATGTTACTGTTGATTTAACAATTTCACCTCTCAGTGGGTCATGTGCTCCTGGTAGATTATCTTCTACATAGTTGTAATGTTACTGTTGATTTAACAATTTCACCTCTCAGTGGGTCATGTGCTCCTGGTAAGATTATCTTCTATACATCCATCCTTTACAACCTATAAAAGTCCACTGCTGAACCCTAATATACGAATTTTGCCAATTTGCTACGCTTGACAGGAGAGTTCGCAACTGCATTTATTTAATTTTGAAATGTGATCAGAAAGATGCCGCTGATAAAAAACTTCGGCTGTGCGGTTGCGGGTATTGCCTGCTAAACGTGACAAATACCCCCCCCCCTGCAGTAATCTATGGGGGGGGGGGGTTAATGTTTAACTTATGTTGGACTGAAATGATCATGAATATTCATGGTATCTTTAAATTTATTTTGACTTAGTTCAATTGTAGAGTTTTCTTAAGTAAAGTTATGTCCATATATTTGAATACTGATTCTGATAAGGGATTTAACGGGAACCGCAAAGGCTTTAGTTACATGTTACATAGATTTATCACCATCATCATCATTACAACCTTTCTCAATTCCACTACTGAACATAGGCCTCTCCCAAGCCAACGACCTCCTATAGATTAAAAAAAGGTAAAGTTACAGCCTATATACGTCCCACTGCTGGGCACAGGCCTCCCTCATCCCTCATTTCAGAGGTTTTAGGGCAAGGAAGTGTCCGCCGCGCTGCCCCAATGCATGTTGGCGAAATTCACTTGTCTTCGAAATATATTTTTTTAATCCTCATACGCGCAGGTTTTCTCACGATGTTTTCGTTCACCGCCGAGCACGTGGTAAACAAGCACTTAAAATTGCAATTAACAATTTCATCGGTACCGACGGGGATCGAACCCGGGTTACTCGCGTTCTGTTATATTTACAGCGAACGTTAACTATCTGAGCTACCACGGCTATCCTATAGATTAGATTACTTTAAATACAAAACACATTACTCATTATAATTCAATTTACAGTTAAGCACAATGTTCAGCACAAACTCACCGGAACCGGAGTCGACGTTCTCTTTGTCCACGGAATTCCGTTCCGGACGTACGGCCAGCTCGCGCACGGAACTCTCGGCGACGTCCGGGTTAGTGGCCAGCGGCTTGCGGAGGGGCTTCGTAGTCAACCTGGTCAGTGAGTTGCTGTCTTATTGATACATTCGCGGAAACTTCCAACAAACTTTCTAAATGGATTTTTTTATAGTATAAGGGTGACAAACGAGCGCACATTCCACCTGATGGTAAGTGGATTCTGTGGCCCATACACATCAACATTTATCCTCTATTAAAAAATAAAATCCGGATACGTTCTCACCCTAATGGACCAAGACGGCATGCCCCGATCCCAGTAAAAAGACTCTCTGGTTCTCACCATACGAAACACAGCAGTATTAAGCTGCTATTTCACGCTGGTATTCCGTAAGAGAGTGGTCCTGTCCAAATCGTGCCGATCAATTCGTGCTACAACAATAATATAGCTGTAATGCGGCTCCAATAATGCCGGCCACGGTGGCCAGCCTCGACGGAGGCTAGCCATCGGCGCAGAACAGGATTATAGCGCTCAAGTGTATGCGCAAGCACAGGTGCACTCTCTATTGCCTCACTCTCATAATCCGATGGGACGGTAAACCGACACGACCGGAGAGAGATCAGGCGCAGGACCAACGGCTTCACGTGCTTTCCGAGGCACAGGGGTGAGACACCGCCAACTTCCTGACTCCGGGCAGCTACTGAGAATTTCTTGACGAAAATCTCAATAATTGATTTTTTCCCCGATCCGGGATTCGAGCCCAGTACCTTATGATCAGCAGTCGCACTACTATAATCACTAGACCAACGAGGCTCTACCACATTAAAAACAGCATATCCCCCAAACGATCTCACAGTCCACTTGATGGTAAGTGGTTACCGCAGTCCACAGGCATCTGCAGCCAATTTCAAGCAAGGAAAGCTACAGACGCGTTTCACACCAGTAACCAGGCATTCCATCTTAGTCCTCATGGGTGACATTGCATTTTGATTCTTAATCGAGATAAAATGTAGATGTATATGGGCCACAGCAACCACTTACCATCAGGTGGACTGTGTGCCCGCCCATCCCCCTTATTTTATAAAAAGGGGTCTCCGGTTCTCTACGCTTACGATGCGAAACACAGCAGCATTAAGCCACTATTTTACGCTGGTACAAACAAGTAACTAAATGATGCATCTATCGACTTACCACATGTGGGTCGGCTTGAAATGGGAAGGAGCACACTCTCACAGAATAGAGTAAAATTGCAGCTTAATACTGCTGTGTTTTTGTATGGTGAGTAGAGATCCGTAGACACTTGTTTACTGGAAACAATTCATTCCATCTTAGTCCTCAGGGGTGACAACGCATCTGTGTTTTGATTCTTAATCGAGGATAAATGTAGATGTCTATGGGCCACAGCATCCACTTACCATCAGGTCGACTGTGAGCTCTTTTGTCATCCTTATTCTATAAAAATATATATAAAATAGTTGTTTTTAAAATTGTATAATATCAAATCCACTTACCAACTAGCACGTCTCTCCGTTGCCTGACATAGTTCTTGATCTGAAAATTTTTTTTTTAAAATTTCTTTAGACATTTCTTTATACATTTAATTTAGAATATGTGTGATATGCTTCAGCACTGGTTTGCCTTTTTACTATCAGACAGAAAGGGAGAGAAAGATTATGTTAGGGCAGTGCGATTTCAGTCATCTAAAGCGGGGAATTCACTAGACGGAAGTGCCCGCGGGCTGTTTGTCCGGGCGCGTCTGTCGCTGTAATACACTGCACAAACTCGTCAGTTTGTTATACACATATTTTTAATTGTTCATTAACACATGTGTTGTGCGTGCACATTAAGATGACAACGAATGGATGAATGAATATACTTTAGTGTACACCACAAACAAATTTACAAAGAATATAAATAAGAGCAGATTACATGTACAATTTGGCGGCCTTATCGCTACACACCGATCTCTTCCAGACAACCAAAGGTGTAAAGGATTAAAACAGTGAATACTATGACAACCTAGATTTGCAATGCTTACAATTTGTTTATATATTAATTTGATGCAAAGAATGGTATAAAAATAAAAATAAGTTTTGCCAAATCAATTTACATAAATAATTAGAAGTTGATGAACCAGGAGACCTGTTCTCTTTTGGAGACTCTTCACAGAATATTTTATTATCATTAAAACTCATTGCAAATTAAAAATCTCCAAAGTTCGTTAAATAATAATAACGACAGTCCTGCACCATAACCCTTGCACAGACCTACAGTGAGTCCAGCGGACATGTCTGCAGCATGCCCGTGGGCAAGTCCGTCTAGTGAACTCCCCGCTTATTGGTTTATAATAAGTAAAAAAGGGAAAGAGAGAGAAAGGGAAAGAAAAGGAAAGAAAGCGAGAGAAAGAGAGTAAAAGAGATACTGGGAGGGAGGGAGAGGATGCGATATAGAGAGAGAGAGCTTGAGATAGAGGGGGAGAGCGGGAGGGATGAAGAAGGAGTACTTATGACTGGTTCAAGACCCCTATCTTAAATTAGGGGAAGCCTGCAACCTATAATGTATGATGTAATATACTATGTTGTTACGAATAAGAGTAAAAATAAAAGAAACTACGAATAAATGAGGGCAGAACGCGTCATCTCTCACCCATTCTAGCGGTGAACATTATCGCACGGGCAACTAAGAGAAATCAATCAGTCGTTCATAAGAGATCATTGATACTACTGTCAAGATTTTGCGTTTTGTTCTGACAGTGAACAATTTATTATGCCTTTTAGAGTAATACCATTGGTAAATGTAAACAAAGTTATATTGCGGAGATGCTGTCTTGAATCAGATCGTGACCTACATAAAATCAGTATTTTAAAACTTGATTGGACAATTGGACTCAATAAATAAACGGATTCTTAATACAAGTACAAGAATGGGTTCGTCTTGATAACTCTCTTCTACGTTTTATACTACTATGTAGTATAAAACGAAGTCGCTTCTCGCTGTCCGTATGCTTAGATCTTTTAAACTACGCAACGGATTTTGATGAAACTGGAAATTTTATTTATTTACTACACACACATTATATATATATATATATATATATATATATATATATATATATATATATATATATATATATATATATATATATATATATATATTATATGTACTACTGACGTCACCTCAAGTAGTAAAAACCCGGAGTACCTTCAGCTTTTAAGTTATTATTTATGGTCCGATCTACGCAAAATGAACTTACTGTGTCTTGAAATCATCCTACGGCATTGATGAAATGACTCCTATTTTGATTAAAAGTTGTGCTGTTTTGTTAACAATCCCCTATACAATATTAGTAAATCAATCTTTTTCAGAAGGTATCTTCCCAGATGCCCTCAAAATATCTCTAATCAAACCCTTACATAAAAAGGTCGAAACTACTGACATAAATAATTATCGACCTATAGCTCTGTTACCTACGTCTGCTAAAATATTTGAAGCGGCTATGGCGAAACGTCTTTGTTAATTTTATGAAAAATATAAAATTGTGCGTGTGAACCAACCACTCCACCACCTTAGCAATTTATAAATATGTAAAAAGCATCCTAGACAATATCGACAACAAAAAATCGCAGTAGGCCTCTTGCTCGATATGAGTAAAGCTTATGACAGTTTGTTATAGAACTCTATTGGAAAAACTGTATCAAACAGGAATTAGGGGAATAGCTCATAATTGGTTCAAATCCTATCTTGATAACCGCTTCCAATATGTAGAAATTGAAAATACCGACTTCGAGATAGGCAAAATTACTCATGTCAGATCGGATGCAACTTTCATTACTGGCTCTATCCCTCAAGGTAGAGTTTTTGATTGTATTTTGTTTCATAATTACATAAATGATCTCCCAAACATACTGGACGATCTATGCGTGCTCTTTGCAGATGACATCTCCATCTTAATCCCTTGCACTAATTCCACAAATTTAACTACAAAATTGAACTATACATTAGATAAAATTACTGGCTGGCTACAATTACATAATTTACAACTTAACCTTAATAAAACTAAAATTATTCAATTTAAACCCTACCAAAAAACTGGTTTACAAATATCGTTTAACTATAAAAACACAAAACTAGAAACTATTAACTCCGGCACTTTGTTAGGAATAGACCTGGACACACATTTGAGTTCGAAACAGCACGTACAAAAAGTTGCAAAAAAAATATCCTCATTTATTTATGCACTGCAACACCTTAAACGTGTGACAGATTTTAAGACTGCACTTGCGGCTTACTATGCACATGCTCACTCCGTACTCTCCTACGGCATCATCTTGTGGGGAAACTCTTGTGATGTAAACAAATTATTTATATTACAAAAGAACTGTCTACGAATATTGATAAATTTGGACAAAATGGAGTCATGTAAACTCCACTTCATTAAAAATAAAATTTTAACACTTACATCTATCTACATCCTCGAATCTTGTAAATTTGTTAGGAAACACCCAAAACTCTACTCACCTATTAAAAAGACTAAAAGAAATAATAGAAATTTATATAAGCTTAAGATACCCTTCTCCAAATTAAATTTAGTTTCAAACAGCCCTCACGTTATGTCAATAAAGATTTATAACCATTTACCGAATTCCATAAAAATCCTGTGCAATTTAATAAACAATTAAAAATATTTCTTATTAATAAATGTTACTATAATTTAAATGAATTTTTTGACGATAAATAACGATAAAGTAAGAATACTTAGACTATACATTGTGTTTCAAATTAAATTAATTTATATAAAATAATATTGAATGTTGATGATATGATAATTTGTAATTTATGTTTAAAAATTAGATAATACGAAAATAGTTAGCCCTCTAGTGTTGCTATGCCCTTGCAGGGCGTCACATGTATACCGATCAAAATTGTACCAACTTAAATTTGTAATGTGACATGCAATAAACAATTTGAATTTGAAGTCTTGCAGTGTTATGCTTGGGTTTAGTTTTAATTTTATTAATTACAGGGTCCTAAGCACATAGTAGTACCCAGCCTCCTTCTATATTGAAATTAGGATGTTTTTTTTTTTAATTTCAATAGCCTGACATATGATCCATGGTAGGAATCGATGTTCTTTTGCGAGGATTTGTGGTCTATCAAATCTATCTAAACGACCCCAACCATTACATCAAATTATCTCAGAACTTAAATTTACAATTAACAATTTCATTGGTGACGGCAGGGATCGACAACGGGTTACTCGCTTACTGTGATATTTACAGTGAGCGCTATCGGTCTCAGCTACCACGACTCAGAAAGGAAATAGCTCACCCAAATTAGGATATAGTCGAGGAGTGGCTTCTCCATCCATTGGTTTCTCCTTGTCAGCCCACGACACTTTGCTACCGCTCAACCTGAAATGAAACAGATATTAATTAAAATTGATATTTTTCTTATCTATGCAACAAAATCTACACATATAACTAAAATTAAAGCGTTTGTAATATTGTTTGACCAAAGGGGTGATCTACCGCGGGGCAAGGTATTCAGCCCGGGGAGTGGCCAACGCTCCGTGAGTTATCAGAGCTGTGCCTTACATAGCAGAACTTTTGTTGCTGTAGTTAAGGTACACTATTCTATTTACTTGAAATTAACTTGAAATTAAAGAGGCGTGTGTTCTTTGTAACGATTTATTCAGACTGACTATAAAGTTAACATTAGCCTTTAAAAACGCCAAGCATGGATTAGGAATGGTATACATGTTATGTGTGTTTGTGAACATTTGAAACTTGTACGTTTATTATGCATTGATGTATGATTGTGTTCTGTGAATATTTGTATATAAAGGGTATGTTCCGAAATACAACACAGTACACTGTCGAATGCGGAGACGTCATCAATTGACACTATATTGTACTGGCGTGCCGCCGCCATATTGCGTCGGATATCCGGCCACAATAAAACAATTTTTAATTGTGTGTGCGCTGAATGAAGCATCCCAGAATTTGTTTTTATTTATTCAAATACAAAAAATTATAGAATAATTGCTGGTATCTCCATTAAGAAGATATAATGATTTCGGAGCACAAAATGACAAAATAATCGCCAATACTTTTCCAATATGGCGTAAATGTATGACGTCATATACTGTCCTATGTTTTGGAACGAATCACCAGTATAGCGTCGATTCATGACGTCATTTGCATTGAACAGTACACTGGGTTGTATTTCGGAACATACCCATAATAATTATGTTCGAGTAAATAAACCTTACAACTTCGATAGCGCGATTTAGGCTTTGGTGCGGTTTCGCTTACGGCGCGAGCACAGCGCAGCGACAGTTGAATTTTATTCAGTTGATATTAAGACATGAATAAACATTTCTAAAATGTTTATCTGTCCAACTGTTTCGGTTAATCTTCAAAATGGCAGAACAGATTATAGTAAAACTTGACGAACAGAGAGCAATACCATATTATGTAAGCAGGAATTGCACGCTTTAATTCCTCCCTCTCTTTTCCACCATCGTACGACCAGACGGTCAGCGGATCTTCACCTCTTTGTTGTCGATATACCACGCATTAGAACCAAACGGTTTACTTCGACATTTTTAAAGCGCACAGCAAGTTGAATAATTAGCCGGCGTCTATCTTTCCGTCCGAATACAATCAGAGCGTCTTCAAGGCAAGAGTGAATAGGGTTTTGTTAAGCTGAGACAGTGCGATTTACCATCTAAGGCTGCATCACCACTTACCACCAGCTGGGGTTGTGGTCAAGCACTGGCTTATAAAAAGTAAAAAAAAAACATGAGTGATCTAGACTATAATTATTTTATCCGAAAAACTTGGAAGAATTTTTTTGAGAAATTGATAAATGGTTTTTGATGCTTATCTTAAATCTATATATGCAAGTTTTTTAATAATTTGAATGTATTTCAATAAAGAAACAAGTGATTTATCTGATTATTTTTTTAACCGACTTTAATAAAAGAAGTTCTAAATTCTACGATATATATTTTTTATGTATGAATGGGTATGACATATATCTATGGACCGATTTTAAACATTTATTTAAATAGTTTATACTTCTTTTTATTTTATATAATAATGGTGACAAATAAACACACATCTATCCACAGTTAAGAATCAAAATGCATCAGAAGTAACACCTTAATACAGCTGTTGTGTTGTGTTATTTGGTGAGTGTAGAGATCCGGAGACCTTTATTAGTGGAAACGAGGCATTCCATCTTAGTCCTCGAGGATTCGTAATCGAGGATAGATGTAGATGTCTACGGGCCACAGCAACCATTTACCATCAGGTGGACTGTGTACTCGTTTGACACTAATATTCTGTACAAATACGAAAAAAATGCAAAGTCACATTTTAAAATAAATTATCAACTCACCAGTTGTGTTTGTCGGAGTTCACATCAGAGCCTGTAACAAAAACACACGTTAATAGTAGCATAGATTAATAATGCCACTACGCAAAAGAATTCATCTACCTCTGGACCCAAGCAAGTCGTGGGCGTCGTAAGAGTCGAGGTATTCATCAACCCGCAATACCACAACTGGTCATAAGCCTTTAGTTTGGAAAATCTGCTACAATCGCCACATTTAATCCTCCACTGCTTATCAAATGAAAACAACTTTACGGATTTTATCGCGTTTAATTTTTCCCGAAGACATTTCCGGTTATTTACAGCAACCTTGGTCACGGGGAGACTGAAGTATTTGACGTCCCGATCATAGTTTGCCTATATATATAGTAATATTTATAAACAAAAAAAAACAGAATGTAAGTAGTATTCACATAAATATAAGAAATAATTATGTCATCCACTGCTTAGTTTGGGCCAGGAATCAAACCTAAGTTTGTAACATGGTTAGTTGCACTAGCGTTGCATTCAAACGTAACACAATTGCATGTGGGTCGAAATAACCCATACACGCTTTATACACAAGATCGGGAAGCATGTACCTTATAGAGTAGTTCAAAGATAGTTTTCTTTCTTAGCTAACGGACTCGTACGGTTGTCTTTTCGCCAGTTTAATTTTCATAATTTTTATTTTATTAATAAGGCACACAAACAGATTGTAGACAATACTAACACAGTTACAGTAACAATTATTATTATTGTGTATAATCCAATAGATCATGAAAAAACCGGCCAAGAGCGTGTCGGGCCACGCTCAGTGTAGGGTTCCGTAGTTTCCCGTCCGTCACAATAAGTGTTCCCACTTATGAGTTTAAAGGTGGGTATCCATTACGTTCGCGCTCCAGCAGCGCTCCGCGCTCCTGCAACTGCTCCCGGTAGTGGGTACTGTTGTTTCCATCCAAGTTCAAAATGATTTTCCTAGAAAGTCCTTATAAAGTTCTACTTTTCAGATTTTTTTCATATTTTCTAAACTTATGGTTCAAAAGTTAGAGGGGGGGGGGACACATTGTTTTTTACTTTTAGAGCGATTATTTCCGAAATCGCTGACATTACCAAAAAATGATCTTAGTAAACCCCTATTCATTTTTAAACACCTTTCCAACAATATATCACACGTAAGGGTTGAAATTAAAAAAAAATCACTTCCCACTTTACATATAGGGGGGCTACCCTAATAAAACATTTTTTTCCAATTTTTATTTTACCACTTTGTCGGCGTGATTGATACACATATTGGTACCAAATTTCAGCTTTCTAGTGCTAACGGTCACAGAGATTAAGCGAGGACGGACAGACAGACAGACAGACATGGCGAAACTATAAGGGTTCCTAGTTGACTACGGAACCCTAAAAAATGAATACTACATAGTATGAGTTTTGGTAAAACAAAAAACTAATTTATTAATATTCGTGAATTTTTTTGTACACGTGGTAGAGCCATGCTGCAGTTATATTAGTAGTATAGTTGTAGCACGAATGGGTCGGCTCGACCGGGGAAGGAACACGCTCTCACAGAACACCAACGTAAAATAGTAGCTTAATACTGCTGTGTTTCGTATGGTGAGTGTAGAGAACTGGAAACTTTTTTTACTGGAAACGAGGCATTTCATCTTAGTCCTCGAGAATGACAACACATCTGCATTTTGATTCTTAATCGACGATAAATGTAGATGTCTTTGTGCCACAGCATCCACTTATTCTATAAAAAAATTACATAATTAACGTAGCAATCACAGTGTCAAATATGAAATTATTTATTATAATAATGTGTTTAAAAACTTCTTCGCAATATGTTGATGCATCAAATTGTGAAGTTGTTGAAAGATTTTGATGGTAGTCAGCAGACAGTCTAAGAAGACCATTTTGAGGTTCACATCACAATAGGACCCCCTGTTTCGTCTTTCCACTAAGAGTTCACGTTTAATATACAAGATCGCACGAATTTTACATATCAAAATCTACTTTAAACCATTAACAGTTACAGCCTATATACGTCCCACTGCTGGGCACAGGCTTCCTCTCGGTTCTAAGAAGGTTTTATTTAGGGCAAGGAAATGTCCGCCGCGCTGTCCTAATGCGTGTTGGCGAACTTCACATGCCTTTGAAATATTTATTTTTTAAATTCTTGTCAGACATGCAGGATTTCTCGCAATGTTTTTTTTTACCGCCGAGCACGTGGTAAATCAGTACTTAAAATTTTCCAGTTCACTACACGCATTAAGCTACTATTTCACGCTGGTATTCTGTGAGAGCGTGGTCCTTCCCCGGTCAGGCCGACCCATTCGTGCTACAACTATACTAATATGGCTGCGACATGTCTCTATCACGTAAAATATATATCCCATCAAGCTGTAACACCCTATTTTACCCCTTCAGGGTTGAATTTTTGAAAATCCTTGCTTATGATCCGTTCGCGTTAAGAAAATAGTGAGTCATCGTTGTCCGCCGGCCTGGCCACGCCCCCCAGCCAATTAAAACGCAAGAAATTAGAAAGTCGAGTTCACAGTGACCAGTTGAAGTCCGGCCTTCGAACAAAACGGTTGTGTATTTTGCGTGTTACTCGTTCAACATTAAATTTTGAAAATGAATACCTCACCTATTAGAAAGAATGAAAGTGGATCAATAATCCATAGCGGAGAGAGACGCGTAATTTACAATGTTTATAAGCACTTACTGTGTGACTGTGTGATTTAAATGCGACTGTGGAGAGCACAGTAATAAAAACAGCAAGTGCATGTGGTGTGTCCGAAAATACTGTTTATAAAATTATTAAAGAACAAAAGGATACTAACACATTAAAATCACTCGACTATCGACGGTCGATAAATTAGATGAACTAGACAAATGTGCAATAAGCAGAAAAGTTCACTCAATATATTATTTCTGATTACTGAGGAATGATACTGATTAGTGATTTAAGTAATTTTAAGAAAATTTGTTTCCATTAAACTTAATTAAATGTTTGAAAAAAAAAAAGAATTTTTACTCCACTGTGAATACACCTTTACCCTGTAGTTGCACTGATGAAACACTATTGTCTTAACGCGAACGGACTATAGCGATTGTCTACACTGAGAAAAGTGTATACAAATTTCAAATCAATTGGGCGAATAGTTATGGAGATGTGATGAGTGAGTGAGTAAGTTGTATTTTGCTTATACAGTGTGTAAGTGTAAACACCGTTGTCACTGAAACCATAGGTGGTTGGCTTTAATATAAAAATATTTATCCGATTTTTTTAAAAAAAACGCTATTTTCTTTTATAAAATTAAAAAAGTCTCTGTCCGACACCGTCCGTAAATTCATGGATACCCACCCTATGCGGTCTAGTGACGTAATCACTGTAAAGATCACCGCCCGCCCTTGCTACCTACACAACATTTCAATATAAACACAATGGTACACATAACCTATCATGAAACTTTTCCTTCATACTTTCACACTTGCTTAGGACAGATAAAAATTCCTACCCTTTGTGTTGCGTGACGAGTCCAAATTAATGTAAGTTAGATTTAACAACAAAGAAAATATTAACATTAATAATAGTAAATAGTAAATCATTAGGTAGGATTTTTGGCGTATTTACCGTATACCGTACCGCGGCCCTGGAACGCAAAGGGCATTTGAAGCATAAGCTGAGCGTTCATTGTACGGAAAGATCATACAAAGCGAGGCCAAGACAAAGGATTTGTATAGCTTGATGTGTAGCCTGATTGATTGGTTATTTACACTTACCTATTAAATAAAATCCTCGTAAATGAATTCCATTTTGATCAGCTTTTACATTAATCGTGAAAGCTAGAAGCACAACAGTGTTATTTCTCTAAATACACTAAGAATTCGCCTTTTGAGTTCGGACGTATTACGGAACTTAGTTGCATACACTCGGCGCTTCACTTCTCCCCAAAGATAAAAGTCCAGCGGGGTAAGGTCGGTTCATCGCCCAGGAAACTCCTCAACCAGCATAGCCCTGATTTGCAGCTATAAATGTGCAGGGGCACCGTCATGTTGGTAGTAGAGGTTTCTCAGTGAACGAAGAGGCACATTTCCACTGCACGTTTACGTAGGACATAATTACAAACTAAATACACTCGGACCAAAACTACAACCTAAAGCGACGTAGAATGTCGGCACGGCGCGCGGCGCGGTTTTAAATCAAATTAACACGTACATTCCGCACCGACACAGCGAAGGACTGACACACTGACACAGTGACATTGGCCTTGACCGCGAATCGCTGCCGCTACCTACGATATGTTGAGTTTTTTGTTGTGAATTCTGTAGGTATATCCCTACTTGCCTAGGGTGAAATAATTGTACGAAAAACCTTGAGATTTGACTTAAAAAAAATGTTATTTTTCATTGAAATTACTTTCTATAAGTGAAACCAAACTACTGGTTTCAAGGACAACGGTGTTAACACTAACACCCTGTATATAATAAATTAACGCACTATTGCTGTCGCCATTCCTTTGTTCAGTATTCATATTCGGCCCGTCGCGTACGTCGTGCGTGGACTTTGTGGAGTGTGCGGGGAGTCCAGCGTTCGGTTCCGACGGTCCTGCCTCGGGACGCTCGCTCTTTGTTTCGCTTTGTGAAGTCTGCTCTTCCAACGACCTGTGAAAGGAAATTTAATAAATATTTACCCCGTATCTCAAATCATCACCATTATTATTTAGTAATCACATCTAGTGGTCGAAAAGATATTTTTATAAACTGGCTTCACGTTCAGTGATCCTTTAATCTGTTTGCGTCCCCCCAGAAAGCCCAATCGAGTTAGGTGTATTTTCAATATATCAGAATTTAGAGCAAAAATGGAGCACCTCTACAATCAAGTAAATAAATTAGAGCATTAATACAAACGACGCTGCGAGCTAAAAACCGTGGGCTTGCTGGCGTCCTGTCCCGTCAGCACGCCCAAGCTAGATCTCGGGAACCGTTGAGAGTACTATCGTGTATTGTGGTTCAAATTTTCGAGCAAAATTGGAGCACTCTGCTCCCGAGAAATCAACTTCAAAACTAGAATGTGAAAGGAGTTAGACGCGATTAACCGGTGGGCTTGCTGGCGTCCTGTCTCGTCAGCAAGCCCACGCAGATCTCTGAAACGGTAATGATTTGGATTATGATTAAAAACTCTACAGATGAGCCTTATTTGGAGCACTGTGCTCCAAAAAAATATTAATGTAGCTTCAATAGTTCCCGAGTTACAGGCCTTTGCAAATGGGCTTGCTGGCGTCGCGTCCCGTCAGCAAGCCCATTTGGAGCGTGGAAACTACTGAACGGAGAGTCGTCAAAAATATCTCAAATCGTAGCTTAGAATGAGAGAACTATGCTCCAAATAGATCAAAATCCTAGGTTCTACGGTTTTACGAAAAACACTTCGGCCGCCAAAATTTGTCGATTTTCTCAACCGCGCGACGTTGCCGTTCCGTGTGCAACAAGCAATGAACGCTTCACAGGATAATACTCTAAAATAATAGACATGCAGCAGGCAACGTCGCGGGCTGAAGTGTTTTTCGCTGATAGCGCGAAAACCGTAGAACCTAGGATTTTGATCTATTTGGAGCATAGTTCTCTCATTCTAAGATACGATTTGAGATATTTTTGACGACTCTCCGTTCAGTAGTTTCCACGCTCCAAATGGGCTTGCTGACGGGACGCGACGCCAGCAAGCCCATTTTCAAAGGCCTGTAACTCGGGAACTATTGAAGCTACATTAATATTTTTTTGGAGCACAGTGCTCCAAATAAGGCTCATCTGTAGAGTTTTTAATCATAATCCAAATCATTACCGTTTCAGAGATCTGCGTGGGCTTGCTGACGAGACAGGACGCCAGCAAGCCCACCGGTTAATCGCGTCTAACTCCTTTCACATTCTAGTTTTGAAGTTGATTTCTCGGGAGCAGAGTGCTCCAATTTTGCTCGAAAATTTGAACCACAATACACGATAGTACTCTCAACGGTTCCCGAGATCTAGCTTGGGCGTGCTGACGGGACAGGACGCCAGCAAGCCCACGGTTTTTAGCTCGCAGCGTCGTTTGTATTAATGCTCCAATTTATTTACTTGATTGTAGAGGTGCTCCATTTTTGCTCTAAATTCTGATATATTGAAAATACACCTAACTCGATTGGGCTTTCTGGGGGGACGCAAACAGATTAAAGGATCACTGAACGTGAAGCCAGTTTTTAAAAATATCTTTTCGACCACTAGATGTGATTACTAAATAATAATGGTGATGATTTGAGATACGAGGTAAATATTTATCACACCGAAGCCTAAATCACACTATCAAAATTCCGAATCATAAACAGTGTATATAGAACATCTCCGAACTATCACACGGAGTGCTCCCCGGGCAGAACACCTTGCCCGGCGGGAGATCTACCCTTTTCCTTCCACGGCCACATACTTATTTACTAACAAGACGGCACGTACGTCCGTTCATCCAGGCGCTTGGCGCGAAGTGAGCGATGGAGCTGAATGTGAACACTCACTGCCGCTCGCGCTGCCCTTTGACTTCCGCACGAAAAACCGACATTTGAGAGATCGTCGGGCAGCGGCAGCGGCAGTGTCAGCGCGAGTAGCCTGTTTACATACTGCCCTGCTCACTGCCCTGCCCAACAGGGCTGAATGTAAATGGGGCATAACAAATGACAAAACAAATTACAAATTTTAACATCTGCTAGTTTACGACTCATTCTTAACTTTCGTGGAATTTCCAACCATTGTTTTTAATTTGTTTCCTCGTCAATATTGCACCTATTCTATTTCGTGGAACTAAAACCTATATAAGAGAGAAACTCTACCCATGTACCTGCATTAGCGAGAAACTCTGGTTAGCGAGAAACCTATATAAGCGAGAATGAGATTGTGCTCCTTTGAACTCTCGTTTATCCAGGTTTGCCCGTATATTACATTGTGGTAATAGCATGATAAGTAATAATCCAAAGCACTGTGCCACTCCCTACCTGTTGATATTAGCACTGTGCTCGATGGAGTCCTGTGTTTCATTGGGTCTTGAGTTGGGACGAAGCACCAGCCGCTTCCTGCTGGGTTTCAGGGACAGCTTGTCTTCTAGACTCGCGTCAGATTCCTCCAAACCGTCGAATAGGGACTTCTGTAAACATTATAAATAACGTTTAGCATATCTTCGTATAATATTCTGCTAACAAGTTCAACCATTGAATTGTAATGATTTCATATATTTACACAAGTACACGAAATTGCAAAAAACTAACTTTACAGATTTCATTTTAATTAATTTAAAGCTATTCTAAAGCTAACTATGATATTTGGATGTGATTACGATGTTGGGCTGCTATACAACACCCGAAACGTCAGCAGGAATTTAAAAAGGAAATTAAAAATAGGAGAAACATAGTTAGGAATTTAAAAATAGTTATAATTTAAAAAAAAAGTGAATACGGATGTCAATTTGTTAAAAACATTTTAAAATTTTGAAAAGGCATTTTTTTTTTCAAAATTAAATATTTCACGAACAAAACAACCAATTTTGATTCGGTTTACGCGGCAATCGAAGTAATTTTTTCAGCTTAACAAAAAAATTGTTTTGACGGAAAATATTCAAGTTATTTTGAAAAACACTTTTTCGAGATTTCTTTCGACAGTGATATCTCTCGAACGAATCAACCGATTTTAATGCGATTTAAGGCAATCGAAGTTCTTTTTGTGAGTAGAAGAGCCGATTAGATTATAGAATTGATAAAAACAAGGGTGTCGAAGTAATTCCAACAAAACCACTGTTAGCATATTAAAAATACTCGACTTTTTGAGGTTTTCTCGAGAACCTACCGTGCCGATTCGGTCTAAACTTACAGAAAATCTAAGTTCAGCGAGGCCCTTTCAGATGCCGCAAACCACTTTTCGATCGCATACACACATACATACATACATACATACAGACATCGTCGGAAAAATAACCAGAATAACTTCCTAGGACCTCGAAACATCGAGATCTAATGATAACTCGATTTTCTGGGGTGAAAACAATGATTTCCCGACATTTTCAAAATCTTTGGATTTTCATAGTTGGAAGTTAAAAATTACTTTCAATGAACTAAATGACTGACTCATAATGAGTTCTCTAAAATTATACACTAGATTGACTTGTTTAGTATGCAATGTAGACGCTCACTAAGAACTGATTTTGCGATAGTCCATATAAAAAAATGTGTCTTGATATTTTACATGTAGGTTCCACAGTACACAATATAACATACCTTATCATGAGGAACAGTGGGCTTCGGTATGACACGCAGTCTGCCGGACGATGGTGGGGCCACTTTGTATGCGCTGTCCAGGGCAGCTTTCAAGCGGCCGGGTTGGTCGGCTTCAGGGCTTTTTCTGATGCATAACACAATATAACATACACACCTTATCATGAGGAACGGTAGGCTTCGGTATGACACGCAGTCTGCCGGACGATGGTGAGGCCACTTTGTACGCGCTGTCCAGGGCAGCTTTCAGAGCGGCCGGGTTGGTCGGCTTCAGTGCTTCTTCTGCCGGAGTGGCTGCAATATTTTAAAAAGTGCATCATTTAATTTCCTTCATTTGAGACACGGCTAGGTGGTACAAATTAATGGTGGTTAATGCAGCGCATAGCGCCATATTATAGCGCGCTATCTCTCCATAGCGCATAGCGCGTGCTACGTAAGTAGTCGCCATGGCGCTATTACGCTATTAAGTATTAATATCTAGCGGCAACTAGTTTAACGCAAATTTGATCTATATTTAATATATAATTTATAATTTGATCTATATTTAACATATAATTTATAATTTGATCTATATTGATAATAGCACGCTATTCATCGCGCGCGATCTAATTTAATGTTAGACGTTGTTGAGTTAGTGTATACTATATATGTATTTATATGAGATCGAAGGACACGGTTTTTTGCTACTAAAGTAGCCTAACTAATGTTTTAAAATGTGTATAAATAATATAATAAATAAATAAATAAATAAAATATAGATATGTTGGAAGGTAGTTAAATAGAATTAATTTACAATTACAAAATACACGGATCACAGATAATCAACTACAAATTGTACAGAGACTAATTTAATAGCTGATAATAATTAATTCGTTTCCGCGGCGGGATACAACAAGTGCACCGTGCCACGTCAGAGCCAAGACTGCCTTCAGGGGGGGTACACTTCCATAATTTAGGTTGGGGTTCAATAATTTGCAAAGACACTAGTGCCATCTTGTACTATATCCCCATAAACTTTCGCACATTAAATTCTAAAAGGTGCGCTAGATGGCGACTACACCAATTCTGGTTATTCTGGAAATGGCAAGTAGCAACTTTATATGACGTAATGGCTACCGGCGTATGATCAAGTTGTTGTCTTATTATAGTTTGTAAGTGATTTTCGGTTGTTGCTACAATAAGTTTGGTTGAGTTGGGATTAGTCCTCTGTTTCGTGTTGTCTGTTTAGATTTTCATGCTGGAACCACATTGGATGTTTGTGCAGTGTTGTGCGAAATAGACGCTTTCATTTATCATTCCGTAACCCGGTGGACATATTTAATTTGGTTTGGTGTTGTATTGTCGTGATGTTAAATATATATAACAAAAATAAATGTTAATATTACTGAAATCTATAATACGTCTTTAATTGAGCCCTGATCCCTTAAAACATAAATATAACCGCCTATAGTATAGATAGATATACATATCTACATACAGCTATCTATAGTCAACATGATATTGAGATTAGTTCAAGGGATATGATACCAGGCGGCGACACTATTCATATTGGGTGACAAAATATCCTAGGAGATGGCTCTCTATTTCTGTATATATTACTCTACTCTATGACTGCCTTAACGGCGGCCGCTCCGTCCGTTTTTTTACAATCGACAAGCAGCTACCCGAGCGCCACGGCAGGTGCAATGCGCAGGTGTGCGGTGCACGTGTTGTTTACAATGATTCCGACTAGCCACCGAGGCGCTGCTGCACGCGCAACGGCGCAGGTACCGACAGATACAAAAGTATATATTATAGTGTATGTAAATAGTTGATTTTTGTATATAAAATCGATCTTTAAATACGCCTTTAATTGATTTATTATACATTAAGGTTAAAATAACGTTCACATTGATTATATAAAGTTGTGTTGTGTGTAAAAAAATTATATTCATTGGTTTTTCTTCACTGCTTGTCTAATATTAAGAGTTTGTCTTGTGGATAATAGATGGCGCCACTTGTACACCGCTTTATTTTATTTCAGTCTAAAATGCGATTTATTACGAAATAATGTTCTCATATAGCACGCGGTCTATCCAACGAACGACATTTAATGTAACGTGCTCACACGTTTTGAACACGCTTTCTTATAAATAGCGTATTCAATAGAGCGTAGTTTATAGTCTGTAACGTGCTATTTATATATATATATATATATATATATATATATATATATATATATATATATATATATATATATATATATATATATATATATATATATATATATAAAATACAACGGTGTCACTTAGCGAGCAGACTAAGTTAAGTCCCCGTGGGTACTAATTAAATTATTACTACAACTATACTACTAATATAACTGCAGCATGGCTCTACCACGTATTAATACATGTATATGTTCAATGGACTACAGGTACACTCACAGGTGTCGGGCAGCAGGTCCTTGAAGAGCGGGGAGTCCCCGTAGGGTCGCGCTGCCAGCGTTAGGATCTGCTCGTGTACTTGCATGCCGCCGCCTGAAGCACTCGCTCCGCTGTGAACACACAGAAAAATACACTACGTTTTTATATTTAACACAATAGAACAGAACAGAACAGAGTACAACCATTTTTATTTTTATAGAATAAATGTGACAAACGAGCACACAGTCCACCTGATGGTAAGTGGATGATGTGGCCAGGGTTGCCGTTTTAGCGCATTTGACGCGAGATCTAGTGCAATTCTAGGATCTACAGCGCTTTTTTTAAATATCTACAAGCTAAAAGAATCTAATCTACTAGTCTACTAGATATTTTTAGCTCGTAGATATTTAAAAAAAGCGCTGTAGATCCTAGAATTGCAATAGATCTCGCGTCAAATGCGCTAAAACGGCAACCCTGGCTGTGGCCTATAGACATCCACGTTTATCTTCAAATAAAAATTAAAATGCTGATGCGTTGCCAGCCCTGAGAACTGAAATTGAATGCCTCGTTTCCAGTAAAAAGGGTCTCCGGTTCTCTACACTCACCATACGAAACACAGCAGCATTAAGCTACTATTTTACGCTGGTATGCTGTGAGAGCGTGGTCCTGCCTAGGTCGAGCAGAGCCATTCGTTCTACGACCACATTTACTTTACTACGTAAGACGTTTTATATATTTTAATAATATACTTACGCGGGAGCCGTCGGGTTGTTGGAGTTGAATCCTCCCAGAGACAATCCGGTGCCCAGCGACGGTGTGGTGCCGAACATACTGTTACCCAGCCCACTGTCCAGGCCTGTGAAAAAGAGAAATTCACGTTCTCATTGTTTTGTAAAGAGCTCCCCGTCGATTCCAATGGCTTGTAAAACCGAAAATTGTCTTAAACACATTAACACAGTAAGGACAGTAGAGTTGGTCAGAGGAACTGAAGGTATACGCATAGGAGGTTAACCAATTCATAAACAATTCGTAAACCATTTCCTTAAACAAAATAACCGGAAGAAACTTGCAAAATGCCAACGAGCAATTGAGAAAAGTATGTTAGGAATTAAACTCAATAATAGATTTAACAATGCGGAAAAAAAAGAAAAATAACGAGATATCTGACATTCTCATCCGACCATCTGAAATGAGGCTGGGCAGGTCACTTGATTCGTTGCAAGACCAACAAATGGAGCAAGCAGGTAACCCTACGGTACCCAAGAAATGTGTCAGAAAACAGGGTTACCCAACCAGAAGATGGTAAGACGATATCCGCCCGACCTTGGGACCATAGTAGACATAGGCAACAGCAGACAGTCTAATGGAAGCAGTTGAAGAAAGTCTATGCCAAAACGCGTACTGAGTTCTCAGACATTTAAAAAACAATCATAGGTAGCTGGTTCAAATCCGGCTTGAAGGACCATAATGTACAGTCAGGTTTTTTTGAAGGATAGGTTGACAAACGAGCACACAGTCCACCTGATGGTAAGTGGTTGCTGTGGTCCATAGACATCCACATCTGTCCTTGACTACCAATCAAATGCAGATGCGTTGTCACCCGTGAGGACTAAGATGCAACGTCTTGTTTCCAGTAAAAGGTGTCTCCGGTTTTCTACACCCACCATACAAATTACAGTCACGCTGGTTATCTGTGAGACTGCGGTCTTTCCCTGTCGAGCCGGAAAAACTTGCAGACGCGTCAAACATCCTTCCTATAATATTGTTACGAGCTTAGGGTTCGTGACAATAAAAACTGCCTGGGCTTCTAGAAAGCTTTAATTCTTCTGTTCGATACTAGTTGGCGCTGTTGGTCGAAAGTCAAGATTGACATTTTTTTATTTATTTATTTATTTATTTTACCACTTAAAACTATCATCACAGGTGTATTACCTAAGACAATAGTGCAGTTACAAACTAAGAAACTAGAACAAACATAATATAGGTATATTATGCACAACTTAAAGATATTTTACAATAAGCGGCCTTTGTGAATTCGTTCAGAGTACAGCTGAACAAATCAGTCCGTTGTGAGAGCACGTTAAGTGCACGCAGCGCGCGCGTCAAAGGCGCGTGCTGTAGCAAGTTGGTGCGCGCTTGCGGCACCGACAAGAGCGGCGGCCGCCGCCGTCTTCCTACGTACTCATTAGGGACGCACAGCTCAGCTATCTGTAAAATACCTGGGTTATGTATTTTACCACGGATCACTTTTAGTAAGTAAGTCGCGAGAGCAACTTCCCTTCTTATTTCTAGTTTATAATAGCCTATCATGCCTTGTATAAATAAAGTAGGGTACAAAAGTGGATAACCCGAGTACACACCGTACAGTTTTAAATACATGAATCTCACAAATTTGTTCTGAAATACGTTCTAGCATTAATTTATATTTGATTTCATGTGGTGACCAAACAACAGCATTACATTCTAAATGACTTTTTACGAGTGCCTCGTATAATGCTCTCAGAGCACAGATGTTTGTGAATCTGTTGGCTAGCCGTACGACCATCCCTAGGTTGCGGTATGCTTTTTTACAAACATTAGTAATGTGTTTTCGACATTATATGTCAGTAGTGAATCGCACGCCTAAATCATTAACCTCAAAAACTCGTTGCAGAGGGGTTCCATCCATATCGTATCGATGATGACTCGGGTTATGTGCACGGCTGAATGATAGAATAAAAGGTATTTTCTAGGAAGCCCTCCTCGCTCTGGTACCCGAAACTAGATGGCGCTAGTTCCAGGTCGTCGTCCTAACGTCAACTTAGGTGCGATAGTGTTGCAAGCGGAATATAGCATCTTGATTTCAACAATCTTTCATAGATTTAAGTTGTTTACTCTCCATAGATTGTTAAAGATTTACTCTTCAAATCTTCTGTAACCTATCCTCTAAAAGGACTTAAACGAATATTAGTTATAATTAAATATTGTCACCAGTCCGGAAGGTGTTGTTGTTCTGTGGCTGCTGGAAGATGGAGCCAGAGCCCAGGCTGCCGAAGGCTGGAGCGCCCGGCTTCGCCTGGAACGAAGTGCCCAGCCCTGCGCCTAGACCTGCGCCTGTGCAAACCGATAATGTGTTAGAATTAGAAGAGAAAAGAAGTTCAACAACCAATAAAATCTGTGAACCAGTTTTTTCATAAATCTTGTAAAATAAAACTTATTTATCAAGTATTGAGCTGCGAGTATAAAAATTTCTTCTAATTACTCAATAAACTGTGTATACCCACCAAAGCCAGTGTTCTGGGTCTGCCCCCCCAGCATTGGGGTGGTGTTGGGTTTCGAGAGGTTGCCGAAGAAGCCGGAGCTGGAGGTATTCGTGCCGAAGCCGCTTGACAGAGAGCCGAAAGCTAAAAATAAAACAAAAATATTACCATAATATTACATAAGTATACTGGCGAATGCAAATGACGTCATTAATTGACGCCATATTGTGTCGGATATTCGGCCATATTAAAACAATTTCTAATTGTGTGTACGCTGAATGAAGCATGCCAGAATTTGTTTTTATTTATACAAAAAATGGCAGAGCTTAAACAGTTATCTGTACGGTGAAGAGAATGAGAAATCATACTCATTCTTTGTTACCGAGGAAGAGTGGTCAAGAGAATATTTAGGTTAGCTATAGAATTATTGTTCTCAACCTAAAAATAAATTATTTGTATTAAATGATGTTAATTTTTATTTTAATTAATGTTTGACAAAGCCAAATTACGGTGTACGTTTGCAATATGACGCAAATGTATGATGTCATATTTTTATTTATTCTATTCTATACTAGCAAATGTTTTGAAACTAATCATCAGTATGGCGTCGATTTATGACTTCATTTGCATTGGCCAATATACTGGGTTCTATTTCGGAATACAGGCATAAAAACAGTATTTTTTTTGTTTTGACAAAATTTACTGGTAATAATTTGGTGGAAACATTTTAAAATTCCTTGCCTACTATCTGTACTCTGTGCAACTGCCAGCACATACACTCGTGCACTATAATCCTGTCCTGCGCAGATATCTAGTCTCCGTTGAGATGACATAGAAATATTATCCATTGAATTTCTTAGAACTCACCTGATGGTGCAGTGGATCCGAAGGTAGGCGCAGTAGTTTGCTGTGGCTTGGCGTTGAACAGCCCGGTTCCGAAGCCTCCGAAGCTGCTGCTAGCTGGCGTACTCCCAAAGCCCGTGGTGGCCGGCTTCGCACCAAATAGACCAGTGCTTTGCTACAATACAATTGTATTTCAGTTTTAGTGACACATGCCGTGCGGTGGACGCGTAAGATATCAATCGTCTCATATCGTACCGTTACCGTAAGACAGAGTTTAAATTTTAATAAATATAGAATTCAATTAAATTACAATATTTATAGTACACAATATTTTTATTCTTATTGTTATTATGTATATAATATATTTTATATACATATATGTGTATGAATATTAATATATTTTCGTAAATTTATTTGATAGCATGTATATTTGTATATCTCTATGAGTTTATAATCTGACATTATAATATGTACTTATGTATTATACATTTTTATTATCTTAGTTATCTTATATTTCATTTTATTATAATTAATTTTATCTATTTTTTTGCGATGTACCATTTATATATTACGTATTTTATTTCCATGTATTACAATTTTTTATGTTATTTTATTTTGGTATTCGCATATTAACTTTTTATTACACCTACTTCATTCTATCTCTGCATCATCCCAAGGTAGACCGGGAGAGAATGTCTTAGTCATTAAGTCCGCCTATATACCACTTGTGTATATGAAGTTTTAAATAAATAAATAAATAAACAATATATTAATTATTATTAATTAATTCATAAAATGGCAGACTAATTAAAATACGGCGGTTACACGTTCAGTATTTCATCAGTTCAGTCCATCAGTGTGGTCAGAATGATCGCACAATTATCGTCTAAGCCACGGCCTGCGGACTGATGGTCACAGACAATCATACGCAATAATGCGTAATAACGGTCACCGCTAGACTTTCGTGCCGCGAGTTGTGAGTAGATATGGGTTGTTCCAAAATGTATTCGGCCTGGGTCAGGTCCTTGTACACTATACTCAAAGATAGGGAAACACATTTTAAACGGTTCTCAACTGTCCAAATATTTTATAATGGCTTTGTTTGCTGGTAAAGCACAGGCAATTACACTTGAAATTGCAACACACAAAAAGCCATCACCACGTTTGACTTATTTATTTCACGCATGAAGGTTAGAGAACAGGAGAACGATCACTAGGTACTAAAGCATAGCCCGCCTGTCCTTGAAAATTGTAGAATGTATAGCGGCGCTGACGTCGGTAGGTAGTGACTACGAAGTTAGCTGTTTATGAGTACAAGTAGGTGAAGTTAGTTGAATAATGTACAAATTTTCATTTCATTTTTAATGAGAAAATTTTCATGCTCCGTAATTTTGTAATTTTTGACAAAAAGAAACATAAAAAAATGGAGAAATATTTTATTGTGCGTGGATGTGCAAGTGGTTTAGCATCTGATCGGAAAAATAGACTGAAAACTTATGGTGTCCATATCTCTGGGACACTATTTTCTCGTTCTCCTGTTCTCTAACCTTCATGATTTCACGCATTTTTGACACTTGTGAGAACTGACAGTTCTTTTTCTATGATCAATGGTAGCTTTATGGTTTACCGTCATTGTCTATAATCACAGAGTAACTAAATCGGCGAGACAACATGTTGAAAGTTAAACATCAATTGTTTACCACAATAGGATAGATTTAAAGGAATTATTTCTATTTTTTCCGAATTCTTCAGATTTTGTTGTACAGTTGTTGTTTGTACTTTGAATATATGACGAATGAATAAACGACAATATAGTGGTACAGGTATAGACATACACTGAATCATTCCATCTTAGTCATCACCGGTAACAACGCACCTGCCTCCTTCCTAGTTTGAAGCTTTGAAGTTGGCTGTACCGGTACATAGGCTGCGACAGCCGCTTACAATCAGGTGGGCTTTTATTTTGTTGTTCTAAATTCAAAAAATCAAAAGTTCACTCACTTGGTTCTGCGTGTTGGTACCAAACCCACCAAAGCTGGGCGTGGTGGTGCCGAAGGTCGGGGCCTGTGTGGTCGCCGCCCCAAATATACCGGTGCCTGTAATGATTTCATATATTTACGCCGGATACTACGTTAAATAAAACTAAATTTAAGGATTTAATCGTGGTTTAATTTAACATTTGGCGACCCCGTTCCACTAACCCTGTGACCACTACACTACTCTACTCACCTGAGGATGCCTCGTGTAGAGGCGAAACACGTGCCGTATATTGACGGTGGTGTCTTTCCTAGTGTGGTGGTGCTGGGATTAGTGGTGACGGGTATAGTGTTCGCAATTGATGGGAGAGCTGGAGGTGCTCTTCAAGATAGGTACGACACAATTTTAATTATGCGAATCTTAGCAAGCTGATTTTCAAAATCCTCAATACAATGGATTTCCGCGAAATAGCGCCTTTTATATACGGTAGAGCCACGCTGCTGCTATATTATGGTTGTAGCACGAATGGGTCGGCTCGACCGGTGAAGGAACACGCTCTCGCAGAATACAAGCTTAATACTGCTGTGTTTCTTATGGTGAGTGTAAGGATCCGAAGACCTTTTTTTACTGTAATGCAGGCATCTTAGTCCTCACAGGTGGCAACGCATCCGCGTTTTGATTCTTAATCGAGGATAGATGTAGATGTCTACGGGCCACAGCATCCACTTACCCTTTGGTGGACTATGTGCTCGTTTGTCATCTTTATTATAAGGACCTGGATGACCGAGCTCCGCTCGGTATTTTTTTTTTTGGAAATCATATTTAGATACAAATTACATACTGATGAAATATGAATAATATTTTTCAATGTTACCGACAAAAAAAAAGAACTGAACTGGTTATTTAAATAGAAAAATCAGCAATTTGTTTAATTTAATTTTTCGTGTTTTAAAAATACTAAAAAGGGCTTCAAATAATATATTTTCTCACAATAGAAGGAAAAAAGAGTCAGACTAGAGACATTTGGACTCGAACCGGTGTTCTATGATTTCAACAACGCCTGACATCCCATTAAAGCTGTTATAACCTTGTAGGCATCGGCAAAATTTACTTTCGTATTCTAATGATATTAGAGCAGTTTTTCATTGCCTAAAAACATGGATAAAATGACATTTTCTAAAAATGAGCCCTAGCTAGATCGATTTATTGCCCCCGAAACCCCCTGCATACTAAAACATGAAAATCGTTGGAGCCGTTTCCGAGATTCCGATTATATATATGTTATATTAAGAATTGCTTGTTTACATGTATTGGATAAAAATAATATTACCATAATTAACAATGGGCTACCACAACAAAATGGTGACCAACTCAGTATAAGTTACAGAAAGATCGCTGTAGCACTGTAAATCTGCCGGCAACTTGTGTAAAATTTGTTTAATTTGTACAAACTCACCAGTTGTGTTTGTGGCACCAAACGCGGGCTTGTTACCAAAGAGGCCCGTAGACGTTGTTTGGTTTTGTGTGTTGCCGCCAAATGAGAACGTGTCTGTGGAAATGATAAATTATTTATTTATATATTTAGGTTTAAGGCGAGAGTGAAAACGCTTTTGTTAACATAATGATTTGTTACATTAACGCGAACACTACCCATTCTTTTCTCTGTTTTTTAACGTTACCCCCACACTAAGATTTTCTCCTGTATTGTTGAGGCAATTTAGATACATAAAGTGCACAAGGACAAACATCCAGACCCGGAACAATTACTTGTAGGTCGTACAAATACGTGCTCCGTGGGGGTTCGAACCCGCGGCCCTCAGCGCTATAACTCATTGCTAAGCCACTGCGCCACGGAGGCGTCAATAAAGCTTTTGTTAAGTCAGGAACTGTGTAGCATTGTAAAAATATCGATATCTACTACCCCATATGGTTATATGGTATGGTAGTCGTAAGAACGGCAGAGGGGACACTAAAGCTGCAAGGGGCAACAACATATTTTTGATAACACTTCAAAATAATAAGTAGTAAAATTAAAGATTTCATACAATCAACTTCAATATAATTATAATGGAGAACATTATCAATGTATTCGCGGTCGATTAAATACGCATTATTAAAGATAACGCAATAACTACTGGTCAGATCTTGATTAAATTTATATGGAACCACACGAAGAGTACTAGCTTGCCGATAAAAATCATCAAAATCTGTTCACCCAGAGAAAAGTTCTGAGGTTGAACATTACATAAAATCTCTTTTTGAAGTCTGTAAAAAACTACAATTTTCAAGTCATGCATGGCAACTATGACAAAATCCCCATTACGTAGCAATCCATCGGGGAACCCAATGTACACGAGTTGAATTTTTTAGGCTGTAATGGATGGTGAAAGCTAAGTCAATGCTACGTATATATAAGTAGTTAATAATAATAATAATGTCCTCCAGACCGAATTTCGATCAACGCAGACTAGCCATCGGCGCAGGACAGGATTATAGTGCCCAGGTGTATGCGCGAGCACAGGTGCACTCTCTATTGCCTCACTCTCATAATCCGATGGGACGGTAAACCGACACGACCGGAGAGAGGTCAGGCGCAGGACCAACGGCTTTACGTGCTTTCCGAGGCACGGGGGTGAGACACCGCCAATTTCCTGACTCCGGGCAGCTACCGAGAATTTCTTGACGGAAAAACTCAATAATTAATTTTTTGGCCCAACCTGGGATTCGAACCCAGGATCCCATGATCAGTAGTCGCACTACTACAACCACTAGACCAACGAGGCAGTCAGTGATTACTATAAGTGGTAGAGCCATGCTGCAGTTATATTAGTAGTATAGTTGCAGCACGAATGGGTCGGCTCGACCGGGAAAGGACCACACTCTCACACAATACCAGCGAGAAATATTAGCTTAACGCTGCTGTGTTTCGTATGGTGAGTGTAGAGAACCAGAGACCCTTTTCACCGGAAACGAAGCATTCCATCTTAGTCCTCAGAGGAGACAACGCATCTCATCATTTTATTTCGTGACCTAGGAAAAATCTAGATGTCTATGGGTCACATCAACCATTTACAATCAGGTGGACTGTGTGCTCGTTTGTCACCCTATACTATAAAAAAAGTACTTTACTATCTTCAGATGTATCACCCCTTACCATTAGGTGGAATACGATTCAAGGACCGATTTTTTCTATTTTTTGAAAAAAAAATTTTTATTATTTAAATCGATGTTTTACGGTATAAACATAAGCTATACAGCTTCGTCGTATACCGACGCCGTCAAATCCGTACATTGTTTTTTTTTTGTAGGATAGGAGTCACAAGCGAGCACACTGTCCACCTAAAAGTTTCTGCGACCCAAGATGTAATTGTCTATACGCATATTGTGTATTAGTGTTTATTACGAACATAATAACGCCGCTCGTAAAACTATGGTTGATTTGATTTTCGATAGATTTGAATCAATTTATTTATTTAATTCAATTTTTTTTAATTTTTTGTAAAACATCAATGCCATAGGTTTCTACTCCGTTCACATGTTACAACACACGGTACCAGATCAGATGGTAAGAAAGGTCGTCCAGTATAATACATATATTCTGTGCCCGCGTCAGCAAAGGCTGAGTCACCTCTGACGGCCTACATTTACTAACGATAAGTGTTTATATAAAGTTATTTTTAACGTGGCCCTAAATTCAATTATTAAATTTATTTTCTCTCACAAATTTAGAAATCAACATAAACGTACAGCTTAATATTAATACGCTACAATCAATGATTTCTTATATTTACGCGAACACTGTACATTGATTAAAACTACTTTTACGGATTTTTTCGCGTTTTATTTATTTTATTTTTAATACCCGACGTTTCGGGTGCTTTCCAGCACCCATGGTCACGGGGGATTGAGGTGACTGACATCCCGATCTCAAAGTTAACCCGGAGTACCTTCAGCTTTTTTTAATTACTAGTACTCTAGTACTCCGTGTAAATAAAATAAATAAAACGCTAAAAAATCCGTAAAAGTAGTTTTAGGGTATGTTCCGAAATACAACGCACTGTCCAATGCAAATGACGTCATAAATCGACGCTATACTGGTGATTCGTTCCAAAATATTGGACAGTATATGACGTCATACTTTTGCGCCATTTAGTAAAGTGTTGGCGATTATTTTGTCATTTTGTGATCCAAAAATCATTATATCCCCCTAATGGACATACCAGCAATTATTCTATATTTTTTTATTTGAGTAAATAGAAACAAATTCTGGCATGCTTCATTCAGCGCACACACAATTAAAAATTGATTTATTGTGGCCGGATATCCGACGCAATGTGGCGGCGGCACGCCAGTACAATATAGTGTCAATTGATGACGTCATTAGCATTTAACAGTGTACTGTGTTGTATTTCGGAACACACCCTTAATCAACCCTACAATCAATTTTTGGGAGACTAGTATGACAGACCATAGTCAAGAATGGTATTTATTTAACGACAAGGAAAGAGGGGTGATGATGATGGTAATTTTTGTACTGTGCTGTTTCTTCGTGTTAAATACTAACTGGTCTGTCCGAAGCCCGAAGAGCCAAGACTGCCCCCTCCGAATAATGGTGCACTGGTTGTTGCGGGTTGAGCGAAACCTAGAAATGAAAAATAGTCCATAGAATCTTCTTAAAATTATTACAGTTTTAACTGGCTCTGACGGTGGTTTAAATCTCTTGTTATACCATTTAAATAATGGTTTGTAGTAGATTTTGATACATGCAATTTTGTGTAGTAAATGTCTGTGTTCTATGGTTTTTAGAAAACATGAAGCCACACTAGAATTTTCTCCTATATCGTGGAGATTAGTGGAGTTTACATACATAAATGGCACAACGACAAAAAACCAGACCTGGAACAATTATTTGTGGGCCATACAAATTACTTAGCTCGGAGTACTACTACAGTAGGACCAGAGTAACCGACAAAGCCCCACGGATTTGTAAGCTGAATTGGCAATAGGCCGGCCATATAGCTTGAAGAACTGACAAGCGATGGGGAAGAAAGGTTCCCGAGTGGCAGCCTCGTAGCGGCAGGTAAAGTGTAGAGCAGCCCCTCATAACATAAAGTGATGATCTGATAAGAGGTGTAGGTCAATGGGGCATTCCTTCAAGGAGGCCTATCCTCAGCAGTGGACGTGTGTGTGTGTGTGTGTGTGTGTGTGTGTGTGTGTGTGTGTGTGTGTGTGTGTGTGTGTGTGTGTGTGTGTGTGTGTGTGCGTGTATTTGTGCGTGTATTTGTGCGTGTATGTGTGTGCGTGTATTTGTGCGTGTGTGTGTGTGCGTGTATTTGTGCGTGTATGTGTGTGCGTGTATTTGTGCGTGTGTGTGTGTGCGTGTATTTGTGCGTGCGTGCGTGCGTGCGTGCGTGCGTGCGTGCGTGTGTGTGTGTGTGTGTGTGTGTGTGTGTGTGTGTGTGTGTGTGTATGGGTTTGTGGATTTGTTATGTGGGTGGGTTTAAGCAGTGGACTAGGGGTGGGTAGTAGTGATTAGAGTGATGATGGGAAGAACCAGCAAAGCACTCAGTGAGTTTTTTTAAAAGAACAGTTCACAAACATTATGTTAAGTTTGTTAATAAATAATTATACAACACAAATTGTATTAGAAAAAGCTTTGCAATCATCTCATTCTTAGGAGTTATTTTCCATGTATTCCTTAATACAGTACAACCTTAGTGTAACAAACCTCAATATAATGATTTCTCCAATTTAACAAATTTTTAGAAATCCTCTAGGACCAGCCGTAAGAGTTAATACAAAATGTACCTTTACAATACAAATAACTTTTGTAAAGACCCCTTTAAGTATAACGATTTCTCAATCTATCATTGCAAAACATAAATAGAAAGTATAATTAACCTATGCATAAAGTATTCTACCATTATGTCTAACATATATTCTCACATCCTGTTGTAGCACAGAATCAGCAACCATTTGGACGTGGTCGATGAGTCAGTCTGTGTCAGCATTACCGCTAAGAGACCCATAGAGGTACCTATGGACACGGGGATGGTCATCGTTGTCTACACGCAGCTATAGAATTTAGGTCCGTAACCTCAAGACTACCGAGACGTCGAAAACAGATGTCCTGTCTGAAGTATACACAAACTCCAGCCCAGGGCACAATGGAGTGTTCTAATATGGACCCTGGGTAGGAGAGATATGAAGTATCAGCCGGTCAGGACACCTGTGTCTCGGTTAGAAAGAGCAAGGTCGACTTCACCATCCCCAGATGGTAGTGGACGGTGCTAAGGTTTGAATGAAGTCCCCAGATGTTGCACAAATTCACAGATAGCATTGCAGGGGTCGCCTTTGTCTTATTGATCTGCTTGCCCTGAGCAGTTTCAATCTTGAGCGGAATTTCGCCCCACTCCTTCCCAGAATACTTGGGGCAGCCTTAGCACCCCCGCCCAGGAAGAGTAAGCTTAGCCCAGATTCTTCTTTATCAGGGGTGCTCGTACTCTCCTATGGTAGTGGTTTTCTTAACTCCGCTACCATGTTAAGGGAGGGATGGTTGGGAATTCCTGAATGTCTCCAGCCATCTGGCGAAACACAGAAGTAAAGTATTCTGTGATACCACCCCAGTATGAGGCTGCCCATCTGTGCAACAGCAAAAGCTGCCACGTGGCTCTACCACATTTTGAAGAAATACATTTATTAGGAGAAAATTTTCCAATAAAGTAATTTTGTAGTTCATACTCACTGGTGCCTCCGAACAGTGGTTTATTTTCAGTGGGCTGTTGGAAGCCAGTGAACATGCCCCCGGCAGCAGCACCTTTGCGTCCTGCAGTGTAGTCCTCCAGCCTGAGCTCTTCTAGAGACTTGCCTTCATACTCCTAAAAATTAAATACAATAAGTCACCTTAAGTGTTTCTTTTATACAAGTGAGGTTGACTAACCGACTAACTGACGCGATATTCACAAAAAAACGTGTTTCAAACACTGTTTACTGTCAAGGTATCAAAAAGCGTTTGCATAGTCAAAGAATATGTAGTGAAATAAGTTTGACAGTTTATTGTACATTACATATTTTTACTATATTATATCTTCATAACTACAGAAATAAAATGTATGAAATTAAATTTGTAGAAATATTGTCATGTTGAAAGATAAGTTTGAATATCTGTTGAAAATTTTACACAGTTTTTGTGAGTGCGAACACCACCATCAACAAAACATGTTATGTGATTTATTTTATGCGATTTGTTTCAAAACATTACGCGTTGGATGTTTCTAAGTGCAAACAAACTGTTATAAAAGCAGATTGTCCGCCTGCTACCAAGTGGATTAAGTATTAAAAATGTAGATCCATCTGCGGAGGACTAAGAAACAATGACTTTGTGACAACTTTGTGAAAACTTTTGTACAATGAGTATGTAATGCCACATATAATTGTCAAGTCATCATTTCACAACTCACATATGTAAAAGGGGTCTAGAAATATTTCTGCGGCACATGTATTTTAAAATAAGTTTGCTTATAGCCATCAATAGTGCTACACATACTCATTATCAGTAATTCTAGCGTTTTATTTTGTAAACTTATCCACAATATATTTTTGTCTAGATTATTAAGCGCTATCAGTTTATCATCCCCTTAGCGTCGGTACTACCCCGAACATCCTTATTACCAGTAAAATGGGTCTCCAGTGAGAACTGGAGACCCATTTTGCTTATTATAGGAAACAATAGAGCAATAAGCTGCAATTTCACATTGGTGTTCTTTGCTAGCGTGGTCCTTCTCCGGTCTAATCATACCAAATCTCAGTGCTAGCGTGGCCCTTCCCCGGTCAAATCATACCAAATCTCTGTGCTAGCGTGGTCCTTCCCCGGTCAAATCATACTAAATCTCTGTGCTAGCATGGCTCTTCCCCAGTCAAATCATACCAAATCTCTGTGCTAACGTGGCCCTTCCCCGGTCAAATCATACCAAATCTCTGTGCTAACGTGGCCCTTCCCCGGTCAAATCATACCAAATCTCTGTGCTAGCGTGGTCCTTCCCCGGTCAAATCATACTAAATCTCTGTGCTAGCATGGCTCTTGCCCGGTCAAATCATACCAAATCTCTTGCTAACGTGGCCCTTCCCCGGTCAAATCATACCAAATCTCTGTGCTAGCGTGGCCCTTCCCCGGTCAAATCATACCAAATCTCTGTGCTAACGTGGTCCTTCCCCGGTCAAATCATACCAAATCTCTGTGCTAGCGTGGTCCTTCCCCGGTCAAATCATACTAAATCTCTGTGCTAGCATGGCTCTTGCCCGGTCAAATCATACCAAATCTCTTGCTAACGTGGCCCTTCCCCGGTCAAATCATACCAAATCTCTGTGCTAGCGTGGTCCTTCCCCGGTCAAATCATACTAAATCTCAGTGCTAGCATGGCCCTTCTCCGGGTCAAACCATACCAAATTCTATCCTACAACATGGCATTCTATTTTATTCATTTCAGAGACATGGTACAATAAGTTGTTGCAATACAACTTTTAGGATCATTTCCATGTCTTACAGGTATCGCCGTAGAAGCAGCACAATCAATCTTAGTATCAATTCTTAATTTTTATAAGGATAAGATGTCAATATAACAAAACATATTAATATTATGTTAATTTAATAATAATAATTACAACAGCTTTTTTGCCGACTTCAAAAAAAGGAGGTATTCAATTCGACTGTATGTTTTTTTTTAATGTGCAATTTCGATGATTCATTTTTTTATCTGAAAGCTGGTGCTTCTCGTGTAGTTCCATATAAATTTGATCAAGATCTGACCAGTTAGCTTTTAAGTTATATTTAATAATGCATATCTATTTGACTTTGAATACATTGATAATGTTCTCATTTGAAGTTGGTTGTACAAAATTTTTATTTTTTACCATCGTTTCCATTATTCAGAATAATAATTACATACATACATTGGAAATAAGTAAAACATTGACATCATGGATATTGACATGTGTTTTTTATATGTCCATCCAATTAAAAAAGCATACTATCTTAGTATTAGTACTGAAGAGTGCGAACACATCTACGTTTGGATTTTAAATCGGGGTTAGAAACTGGTGTCTATGAGCCACAGCATGCACTTCATCAGGTGGACTGTATGCCTGTATGTCACTTACTATAAAGGGTATGTTCCGAAACGTTTTCAGTATACTGCCGAATACAAATGACGTCATCAATTGACACTATATTGTACTGGCGTGCCGCCGCCATATTGTGTCGGATATCCGGCCACAATAAAACAATTTTTAATTGTGTGTGCGCTGAATGAAGCATGCCAGAATTTGTTTTTATTAATTCAAATACAAAAAATTATAGAATAATTGCTGGATTAGATAGGATTAGAGCACAAAATGACAAAATACTCTAACACTTTTCCAATATGTCGTAAATGTATGACGTCATATACTGTCCTAAGTTTTGGAACGAATCACCAGTATAGCGTCGATTCATGGCGTCATTTGCATTGGACAGTACACTGGGTTCTATTTTGGAACATACCCAAAAAAAAATTTCATATCACATATCACAAAAGGTACGAGCTTTACCAACCTTCATGCAAGTGATGCAATGGTGCTTTATGTTGACATTCTGCGATGAACCAGACTTCACCACAACGTCTGTGCCAACGACAGGATTGTACTTGATGTGTCCTGTACCAGTTGGTGCTTGCTGTTGTCCAAAGGCACCTATAATATTTTTTATAAGATTATATAAAGATAAATATTTTAAGCTCATTAACAAGTTCTAAAGCTTTACTTACTTCCAGTATTAGTGAATAACCCCCCACCACCTATGCTTGTGTTCTGTTGCCCAAACAACCCAGTGCTGGTTGAAGGCGTTGAACCAAACAGGCCAGTCCCGGATGTTCCAGGGGTTGATGTGTTACCAAAGCCAAAACCTAAAAAAAAATTGTTTTTTAATCAACTTTCTGCCTGTTTCAGAGTTCAGCATCATCATCATTCTGTCAAGCCCTTCACAAGTCCACTGCTGAACATAGGCCTCCCCCGAGGTATGCCACAAAGCACGGTCCTGAGCTACCTGCATCCATCGACTTCCTGCATGTCTTACCAGCTCGTCACTCACTAAAAACATTTTATAGGTTACCACCTATTTTTTCATATTACTTTATATATAAGATTTCTAGATGTTAAGACTTTTTCAGACTAAGAGTCATCAAGCGTCACCAGGACCATCCTGATAACTAATGCTACCAAAAATCAGTGCAGTGGAGGTCTTTGTTCTGGAGAATTTTTGATGCACGGTACATATGGTAGAGCCATGCTGCAGTTATATTAGTAGTATAGTTATAGCATGGATGGGTCGGCTCGACCAGGGAAGGACCATGCTCTCACAGAATACCAGCGTAAAATAGTAGATTAAAACTGCTGTGTTTCGTATGGTAAGTGTAGAGAACCGGAGAACATTTTTACTGGAATCTAGGCATTCCATCTTAGTCCTCATGGGTGGCAATGCATCTGCATTTTGATTCGTAATCGAGGATGGATATGGATGTCTATGGGCTGCAGCAACCACTTACCATCAGTTGGACTGTGTGCTCATTTGTCACCTAATCATATAAATAAATAAAAAATCTAGTGGGGGCTCGCCCTACACTTCGCCCACTGGTACGAGGCTGCCACTAGAGAACCTTTCTTCCCCAACGGTTGTCGGTTCTTCGAGCTATATGATTGGCCTATTGCTACCTCAGCTTACTAGTAACTTGCTATAGTAGTTATAAAAAATAATTCTCAGGTGGATGAAAGAAAAGGGTTTATCTACACATAAAATAAAATTAAACCTTTTGAGGCCTTTTTAAACTGCCCCGTTGGTCTAGATTAGTTGGTAATCTCGAGGTCCCGGGTTAGTATCCTTGGATGGGCCAAAAATATCAGTTATTGAGATTTTTTTTAATTCTCAGAAGCCGCCAATAGTCAGGAAATTTACGTGTCTCGGAAAGTAAGTAAAACTGTTGGTCTTACACATGATCTCTATCCGTACTCCGTCTCATCAGACTATAAGAGTGAGCAGATGGCTAGTCTTCATTGAGGCTGGCCACCGTGACCCAAATTCGGTATGGAAGACATTATTATTATCAAGTTATTAAGAGACGAATATCAAATTTTTAAAATCTTCGCCTGTCTGTCTGGCCAGGCTAAACTTCAGACGAGCTGAACTGATCGTAGTGAATCTTCAAGAACATACAGAGTGCAATGTCAGGAGTGGTCTAGGATATATCTGCAAAACTTGGCGACTTTTTTTAAATATCGAAGATTAGTTAACATAAACAGTCTATATCTTGTCATGGCAGTCTGGTAAAAATTAAATGAGTCCAAGCGTACATGTGAAAGTTAACATTTGATCACTATTTATTTATTTAATCTTCATTATACACCTTATATACTAAGGGATATAAAAGGCGGACTTAATGCCTTATGACATTCTCTGCCAGTCAACCCTGGATGATTTGAGAAACTGTGGCTGGTGTAATCAATCACTTCATAAATAAATAATAATGATATAAAACAAAATAAAATGCAAATGAATAGAATATAGTTAGTAAAATATACATACTTACTTAATATATAATATAGGATAAATAATAAATATATAAACGGGTACTTCTATACAAAACTATAAGTAAATAAAATATTATGAGACAAAAATAAAATAACACAATACATACTAAAATACATTATACAAAATATTACTTATAAAGTGAAAGAGAAAAAAAAACACAAAAACAATAGTCAGATAGTCAGGTGATAATATTCTTACGACAGAATTCTCGAACTAGTCTTTTAAAATAATTCTTGTTATTAGTTTTCTTGATATAAAGAGGCAAGGCATTCCAGAGCAGTTTAGACTGCACAGTAAAAGAGGAATTATAGAAACCACTCCTATGTGGTGGAATACGAATTTTAAGACAATTTTGGGAACGGGGAAGTCTATCGTTAGTGGAATACAAATATTGAACGTTATCCTTAAGATAGAATTGGGGTCATTTAAAATTGAATGTAGTACTTGCAAAGTTCGGGAGCTACGCCTTTGACGAATACATAGCCATTTAAGCTTAGATCGGTACTGGGAAATATGGTCATACTTACGTAAGCCGAAAATGAATCTAATGCAATTGTTGAGAAGACACTTCAACTTATCGAGAAGATATTGAGATAGATCTGGGTAACACACATCCGCATAATCAATAATGGGTAATATCAAAGTCTGGATTAGCAGAAGTTTAGTTTTAAGAGAACGTAAGGTGACAGTATATATACACTGTATACAGGTACACAGTGTATATATATATATACACACAAACACACAACACAATATAAAAGTTAATAACTATATAAAATGGAAGGAGTAGAAAGCGATAGTATAAAGCGAACTATAAGGAAGTTAATATTTGCGAGATGAAAAATGCGCGGTTAGACAGGCGACGTGGGCTTCGCGTATGCTGTCAGTAAGCAGACCGGCAAACGCGGTGCGCGGTGTTGAATGCGCACGCGCAGTGAACTTCATTCTAACGGTATCCCTGTTTAGAGTGTTTCCAATGCACAACATGGTTAATATAAATAATGTTTTATTACCAAATATAGTATTTGTATTGTAATTCTTTTGTAACTACGTAATTTATGTTATTTGACGATTGTAATTAGTTAGATATAAGTAAAGACGTAAGTTTATAACGGTATAGTATAATTTTATAAATACATAATATATAATATCAAGAATATATTATATACAGTACGAGGGCGGCACTGAATTTCGGGAATCAAGGAGGTGACACAACATTGCTATTTAAAAATGTATTTATTGCTTTTCGAAGTATTCTCCGCGAAATTTGACACATTTTTCCATACGATGGAACCAATTATTGAAGCAACCAGTCCATTTGGAAGTTGGGGTCTCCAAAATGGCTGTTTTGTAGGCGTTCACAGCTTCTTCAGGTGATGAAAATCTCCGTCCACGCAATTTATTCTTTATTTTAGGGAAAGTATAGAAATCATTAGGACTTAGTTCGGGGCTATACGGCGGATGGTCTAATAATTCTATGTTATCTTGCCCTAAAAACTCTTTTGTTCTGTGTGCGGTGTGAGAACTCGCATTGTCGTGATGGAGGATGATGCGGCGGTTGCAGTTCTCTTTACGGAGTTCAGAAACGACCTGTGGCAAACAAATGCTAGCATACCATTCTGCATTAACCGTTCTATGTCCCTCAAGAGGAATAGTCGTAACATGGCCGGTTTTGGAGACAAACGTGGCCACCATTTTTTTTTTGCAACACTCCGTGAACGAACAATTTTTATTGGCTTTAACTCATTTTCGAACACCCAAACTCGTGACCGGTTTGTTGTTTCGGGTTCGTACGCGTATATCCAGGATTCGTCACCTGATACGATGTTGCCTGAATTTCGCGGTATGTCACATGTCGATCTTCCTCAATCAGCTTACGCACAGCATCAACGTTTTCTTGGGTGACTGCAGTTTTTGGACGACCATGACGGGGATCATCACTGAGCTTAACACGTCCACGTTGAAATTCAGCAAACCAGCGATAAATTGTGGTTTTGAATGGGGCTTCATCACGAAATGCAGAAATCATCCGGTCAACACACTGTTTTTGTGTTAAACCACTTCGAAAGTCATAATAAATCATCGCTCCTGAATTTTCTTGAGTCAATTCTATTTAATTAAACAAACAAGTTTGACAAAACCTTGTGACAAGACCGAGAATCTTTTTTTAAATAAATAAATGGTATTCGATTTTTAAAACCAAGGAGTTTTCAATTAAAAAGATTTTAATATGACAGGAACAGTGGAAATATTCCATTCCCGATACTTTCATTGCAGCCCTCGTAGTAGTAATAATGTATAAGTTATATGAGTGTAATATATACATGTACGTATAATATACAATAAGTAGGCTACAGGTCTTTGATGTTCATCTCAAATCTACATAACGCTACAGTAATATAATATATAGAATCTACATACAAGGCAAATATGAGGCAGGTTGCTAGTTATTATTATAAAACACGGCACCTGCAGGCTTAGCTCCAAAAGCTGAAGTGTTCTGGGTGTTGCCGAAGAGACCAGTAGATTGGTTATTGCCAAACAGGCCTCCAGTTGAGGTACTGGCGCCGAAGCCAAAGCCCCCAGACGTAGATCCGAACGCTGGGGTCGATGTCGATGCCGTGGACCCTCCGAATAGCCCCCCAGTAGTGTTGGATGAACCGAAGAGACCTGACCATGGAGAGAAAGAATTTAATGTGTGCCACAGAAATTTTATTGTAACGCTACTCAATTTTAAGATATTGTTAAGAATCGTGGTTAGACAGTCCATTTGAAGATGCTGGTGGGTTTGGCGTTTTAACCACCAAACTGCTGGTTCAAATGTATTAAACGTGCGGCTATTAATTTAAATAGAATAGTGGACTGTATATGAGCGCGGTGCGAGCGGTGAATGAAATTTAATTTATTCGTGATACTGCAAATGCCCTAAATTCGGGATATAGGAAGGACGTGAAGGAATGCATGTGCACCCACCTGGACTTCCGCTGATCTGCCTCGTGTCTCGATGGCTGCCGGCTTTCTTCACAGTTATCAACTTCACAGATAATCTTCGCAGATAATCACGAAATATAGCGTTATTGCAAATGTCTATACTTTTTACTATATGCTTGTATAATTCAATATCCAAATTACACAAGGGCGGGAGCGATAATGCGAGATATAAGCGATGCGGTTGGTTGCGTGTCTTCTCAACTTGTGTGAGCCCGTTAACACGAATGCACATGCTGGGCATAAAAAGCGGTAGATAGGAAACCGGAAATGGGCTTTGCAGTAATCTTATTGGATAATAATTAACGAATCCCTTATAAGCGATAAGCGATAGTGCAAAGTGGCGCGAACACCCCCCCCGGCCTTGAGGTATCCTCAACTAGCAAGTAAAGTATAAAAATATAGATATATATAGATATATATAGATAAATAAATATTATATAGTAGCGAAATGAAGCGACGTTATGACCTAAGAATTAAATTAAATATATAAACGATAATGAAAAATTAACTATATTAATCACTGTGTTGGTAAAGGACACAGTTTGGTAAGAGGGCGTTTTAAAGTGGAATTCTTAAGTTTAACTTGCGCAACGCGTACACCATCCTTACCGGGAAACAATTCGGTGACAACGCCTAGAGGCCACTGAAGCGGTGGAGTATTATCCACGTCTATTAGAACAATCGTCCCTACAGAAATGGCAGTAGCGTTCTTATTCCACTTCACTCTACTCTGTAATGTATGTAAGTATTCGAATCTGAAGCGTTTCCAAAAGGACTGAACTAAAGAATCTATTAAAGAAAAGCGTGATAACAGATTAATGCGTTCCTTGCTTAAATCTGCAGCTGGTAAGCATTCAAGTGGTTTTAAATTTAGAAAATGTGCGGGTGTAAGTGCGGTAGGTTCCGATGGATCATTGCTTAATACATAAAGCGGGCGAGAATTTAAGATACACTCGATCTGACAAAGAGTAGTAAGCATTTCTTCATACGTGAGGATTTGCTTACCTATTACGCGAAACAAATGGGTTTTTACAACCTTAATATTGGACTCCCACAAACCCCCGAAATGTGGAGCGCTTGAGGGTTGAGTTTCCAAACAATGCGATTATCAGTGAGCACCTGACTGAATGCCTTATAATATTCTTCTGATTTTAAAAATCTATGTAATTCATGTAAATATGAACGCGAGGCGACAAAATTATTATTATTATTATTATTACTTAACAGGCTAGCAGTTGAAACAACTGATGTAAGCCCGTATCCTATTTTCAAATATGTAATTATTCTTATTTTATATGTTTGTCTAATCTGTTCTTGAATTGGTTAATAGTTTGTGCAGATATTACTTCTGATGGTAGTTTATTCCATGCTTCAACCACTCTTTGGCTAAAAAAGTGCTTATGTGGGTTGTTATGTGACACGGTTTTGGTTAGTTTGAAGTGATGTCCCCTAAGATGTGTGTTTGTTGAGTACTGGAATAAATCTCTGTCAAAATTTTCCAGATCGTAGTGTCCATGTATAATTTTATATGCTTCGATCAAATCTCCCCGTTCTCTGCGATCCTTCAGTGTCGTTAGTTTAAGCTTATTCAACCTTTCTTCGTATGGTATGGTTTTCAATACTCTAGGGACCTTTGAAAATCTACGTTGAACTTTCTCCAGTAACTCAATATCCTTTTTGAAATAGGGGCTCCAGATTTGGAACGCATACTCCAAAATAGGTCGAATGTATGCCTTATGTATTTTTAGCATCATTTCTGGTGTAAGATGTCCGAAGGCTTTTCTAATCAGGTAAATAAAACTATTTGCTTTTTTAGTTATAACTGTTATATGATGATTCCATTTTAAATCGTTACTTATATGCACACCTAAGTCTTTTTGTACTTTAACTTCTTCCAAAGGTATATCATCGATTTTATATATTAAACGAGGGTTTCTGTTTCCTATGTGGAGGACTGTGCATTTATTTATATTTAATTTAATAAGCCACCTTTTTGACCATTCTGATATTTTAATTAGATCTGCTTGAAGGCGATCAAAGTCCACTAGTGGGTTTGCGAATATCTTCGTGTCATCAGCAAACATACTCAAGCTTTTTGGTAGATCAAAGGTAAACAGTATAAACAATACCGGTACCAGTACAGAACCTTGTGGCACACCGCTTTGTATTTCTTTTTCATCTGACAATGTGTCGCTAATCCTTACTCTGAAGGTTCTTTGTCGTAGAAAACTCTCAATCCAAGTTAACAGTTTCCCTCGAACACCAACAAATTCCAATTTATGTAAAAGCCTGCCTATTGGTACTTTATCAAAAGCTTTTTCGTAATCCAGATATATAACATCTATTGGTTCTCGATCATTTTGACTGTTGACCCAGGATGATAAGCAAGACATCAAGCTAGAAATCGTTGATCTATGAGGACAGAAACCATGTTGCTGTTTACCAATAGTTTTTTGTTCGTTAAGGAACTGCCTCATGTGCTTAACTATTATTTTTTCCATGACTTTGCACACCACACTAGTTAAGCTTATCGGTCTATAATTTGCAGGATCTAATTTGTTTCCCTTTTTGTAAACAGGAGTCACTAAAGCCGTTTTCCATAAATAAGGCAAAACTCCTTTGTCGTATGATTTTTGCATTACTGATGCTAGGTAACTATCAATTCCGCAGTTCTTTAAAACATGTACGGGTATTTCGTCGGGGCCAGGTGAAGAGTCTATATTCATTTCTTTGATAGCAGCTTGTACTTTGGATTCTGTGAACATGATGTCCTCTATAACTTCAGTTGCTCTTAGGTTTGGGTCAAGCGCAGGAAGTTCTTCTAGTGGTTCTCTTTCAAATACATTAGAAAAATGTCCTGCAAATACTTCCGCTATGTCTTTAGAACGTGTCACAGATTGCCCATTACTGTTCCGTAAAATGTTTGGTGTACTAACTTTAGAGGTGATTTGCTGCCTGATGTACGAGTAAAATTTCTTTGGTCCTAGATCTAATAGTTGATTTTCATAAACTGCCCTTGCCGTGCGCCTTAAATTAGTCAGTTTGTTATTTAGCTTCCTGTATTCCTTATAGATTTTATCTGACCCTGTTACAGTATATCTCTTCCAAAGATTTTTTTTCTCTTATTAACTCAGATATGTCATTTTTTATCCATGGTTTATTTATTTTGTTAAATGTTTTTACAAGAGGAACATGTGTGTCTATGGCATTAGTTATTGCTTTATGTATTATTCTAAACTGTTCAACTGGACAAAGTACATCTTTAAACATTTTTTTTAAGCCGGAGTGAATTTCTTCTTTGATTTTGTTGTAGTCTCCTTTATTAAAGTTCTTTTTAGATTCAGATTGCTGCCTATTCTGTTGTTGTGTTTGTAACTGTATAGTCGATACTAAGCATGCATGATCGCTTTTCCCAATTGCGGCCTCATAATTAATTCCAACTATCAAAGACTCATCGTTTGTCAAGATTAGGTCTAAAGTAGATGGCTGGTGACCCTGGCGAAACCTCGTATATTGATCTACCAATTGGTATAGATTGTTGTTGTTATACCATTGCAAGAAATTGGTTTCTTTTGGCAGTAGATACACACAATTTGAAAGAGGCCACTTGACTCCACCAAAGTTAAAGTCACCCTTTATTATTACTGTGTTTGACTGGGAAGCCAGTTCTAAATTTTGTAGAAGCAAGTTGTCATGATCGATAGTTGATTCGTGCCCTCTATATAGTCCACATAACAGTATTCTTTGAAAACCTACTTCAATGTCTACCCATAAACATTCCCAAGAGTCATACTTCGTATTATACTGACTATTTCGCTTTGATGTCATATATGTAATATTGTTCAATACATAAATAGCGACCCCTCCACTCCGTTTATCAATACGATCGTCACTGTATAAGTCGTAACCCGGTATCTTTATCAGTGAGTCAGGTATATTTGGTTTTAGCCATGTTTCTGAGAGGACTATAATTGATGGTTTTAGTTGATCAACTCTTGCAATGAATAAATCCAGTTTAGATGTTATCGATTGTATGTTTGTGTATAAGATTGTTATTGTTAACGTTTTTTTGTTAAAAAGATTTACTAGTGAGGGTTGGTGAATTTGGACTAGTTTTTTATCTCCTGTTTACAGATAATTTTAGGCTGCCCTTGTATATACTTGATATTCAAGCCTTGTTCTCCATTATTAGTACGTTTCTCTAATTCATCACGGAGGTATTTTAAGTACTCGCGTTGCATGGCAGTTTGGTCTGATTTAATAATTGACGGTTTATCCAGTTTAGTTTTGTTACGAAGTATCTCAATAGCATCATTCTTAGACTTCATTACCATTTTAATGGGACGAGGAGGAGCTTCAGCTTGAAACTTACCAAGACGAAATAGTTTCACATTATCACAGCTAACTTTTTTGCTCACACACGTTATTATTTTCCTGCACTCCTCTTTATCATGCTCCTGCCTTTGTATAGGTTTATCCGAGGTTAATTCTGGTACGTCGTAAATTATTATATTGTTAGCTCTCTTAGTGCGCTCAGCCAATTCTTGTATTACTCCTTCAGTTACAAGCATGTTTTGACGTAATCGCAAGTGGTGTACTTCTTTAGTAAGTTCCTCCAGTTGTTTCATTATATTTGGTATTTGTGCCATTAGTGACTTACAATCGACACATAAGAAAGAAACCACTCGAGCTATTGTCTTTAACTCGAACACTCTTACTTCAGTTGGTGACATTCCATGACAATCACCACATAAAATGCTCTTGCAGGAGTCACAACTTACTGATAGCTTCTTATCGTTTGTGGTTTTGCTACATTTAGAACATTTAAAGCTTTTTGGACTCATTTTATTTTTTACTGATTTAGTAGAAAATTTCTTGTAATGGCAACACTATTGTCTATAGGTCGCTTTCATTGGCAGAACCGGAAATCAATGATGTAAAAGAAATATAAAATTATGAAGGTAGATTTTAAAAGTTCGTAATTCACGCGAATAGTTTTTTTCAAAGTTTTGCACTTTAAGTTTATAATTACAGTGAGAAAACACTAGCACTAAACATTTTTAGCCTGCCTCATATCTTGATTGTACTTTTATAACATGGAACACACTATTTGAATTTATTGGTACCAAATCATCAACAGCACTTGTGCACACAACCACTTCAATTTTCTCTAATTAGTACAGTTATCGCTGTATATAAATCGACACGGACCTCTACGAGAGATAAATCTCTTAAAAGCGTCTAAAAACTTGCCGAACTTAGATCAGACGCTAATTCTAAATGCACTGCCTTAGTAATGAGGCATATAAATAAACATAAATAAGCCTTCTGGCTTCGTATACCACGTTGACGCGTCAATGTGATATAAAGTGGGCCCGAAAAATCCACACATGTGTGTGTAAACGCATTACACTGCTCTAGGCGGCAAGCAGGCAAGGCAGACATCATGGGGTAAATAGGTTTGGGTTTATTTCGAAAACAAATGTTACACCTATGAATGCGGTATCTCACTACACGGCGAGCTGATAATATCCAATATTTCTCCCGTAATGCAGCAAGTAAATACTGAGGACCAGCGTGGAAATGTTTATAGTGATAATAATCAATTATAAGATCAACAATATGCCCCTTTTTTGGTAGCAATATTGGGTGCTTTTGGGAATCCGATAAAGACGAATAATCTAACCGACCACCTACTCGAAGTACATCGTCCGTGATAAATGGCGATAACCTTCGTAATATTGATGAACATAGTTGTCCTTTTTTAATATTTTTTATATCTTCGGCAAAAGCGATGCCTTGACCAATTTTAATAACTGTGATTTCAGAAATCTCTATGTCGGATGCTGTTATAATTTTATTTATGCGCGGTAATTTGTTTAAAAACCTTAAAACGTAAACAACGGATCGTAAATACTTATTCCAATTAGAAAATTTTAAGCTTAACGAGATAAATAGGTGTCCTTCCATGTCACTGACTCCAAGCGACACAGTCTTTTCTTCAGGTAAACTAATATGAGTTGATGCGAACCTTTGTACAGGCCATTCTTTACACGGCAAGGAAACCCACGAAGGCCCATGTAACCAAAGCTCACAATTTAAAATTTGTGAGGGTAACAGTCCACGTGAAATATGATCTGCAGGATTTTCCGAGCCGGCGATGTGGTAAAAGTTATCCGGTAATAAATAGGACTGTATTTGCGAAATACGGTTAGCAACAAAGGTGTTGAACTTATGCGGTGAAGAACACGCCCAACAGAGCGTGACTTCCGAATCTGAAAACGCATAAATGTTGCCGATCGGATGCCTCAATGACAACGAATCGTAAACGGTGCGTACTAACTTAGCGAGCAAAACCAAGGCACACAACTCAAGCCTGGCTAAACCTTTAATGGGGACACCCGAGATTTAGAACATAGGAGAGTTATAATTGGAGAATTATTTCCGTTAACAACATGTGAATAGATGACACACCCGTAAGCTTTTTCACTAGCGTTAGCGAAGGCTAGTAGCGACACATGGGATTTTTCATTTACGCCGATATGAGGTGGAATCTGTAAATGTGAGATTAAAGGTAACTCTGATATATATCGCTGCCATGTATTGACAATGTTAATGAGTGGAGTCTCATCCCAGTTAAGTTTAAGAACCCACAAGGCTTTAATTAATAATTTGGCGTAAAGTATTACTGGACCGACAAGTCCTAAAACATCGTACAAGCGAGCGGTTGCGGAGAGGATAGCGCGTTTGGTACAAGTGACCGGTGGCGGCGAAACAAGAAAGGAAAACTTATCGGTAGCGGGATACCAAGGCCTAAAATTTTTAAAATGTCATTATCACTTCATACCGAGTCTTGTTGACGATGTGCCGCTGGTATATGTTGTAAAAGCTCCTTGCAGTTACTTGTCCACTTGACCAAAATGAATCCACCTCGGTGAAACATTTGGATAAGTTGAGTGGCAGTGTTGACTGCGTTGTTGACGCAAGGCGCGGAGGAAACGAGGTCATCCATATAAATATCCCTTTCTACTACAGAAGCAGCAAGGGGATAGGACTCCCTTTCGTCAGCGGCTAACTGGCGTAAAGTGCGAAGTGCGAGGAGAGGGGAAGAGCGTAATCCGAATGTGACGCGATTAAATTCATATGTTCGTATAGTTTCTTCTGTAGAAAACCGATATAAAATGCGTTGAAAAGCGCGATGGGATTTTTGGACTTCGATACACAAGTACATTTGCCTAACATCTGCAAAGAAAGCGATGCGATAAACTCTAACGTTTAATAAAATATTAAAAATGTCTGTTTGTAAATTTTGCCCGGTGTGCAAAATGTCATTCAAAGAAATATCGTTATCCGACTTAGCACTAGCGTCTAAAACGATGCGCAACTTCGTTGTACTTTTATCATTCCGTACGACAGGATGATGCGGCAAATAAAAAGAAGGCTGTATACAATCATTATCAGAAACAGCGGATAAAATACCCTTATTAATGTATTCCCGTATAACAACATTGTATTGATCTCGAAGAGCGGGATATTTGTTAAAGCGTTTTTCTAAAAGTAAGAGGCGTTTTTTTGCGTTCATTAAAGAGTCACCCAATATGTCGGGCCTTTTCTTAAATGGCAGGGCGACCACATACCGTCCGTCGTTTTGGCGGTAAGTAGTAGAAGTATAAATGTCTTCACATTCCTGTTCATTACGGCTCAAATATATTTTTTGCGGAAGTTCTTCAATTTTCCAAAATTTTTCCATTATATCATTAAGACAATTTTGATTTAAATTTGTATCTTAAGAACAGGAAACAAATGAACGCGATGAATGATGTGATATAGCGACTTCAGCATCACCAATAATAATATATCCGAGTGATGTTTCTATGGCACTAGGCCATTGCGAATGAATTAAGTTTTCAGGCGACAAAAGTTTTATGTAGGTATTAACCCCCAATAAAATATCTATAGACCCAGGTTGATAAAACTGATCATCTGCTAAGCGTATTTTATCTAAATAGCGAATTTTTTAAACATCTACTATCGAATCTGGCAACTGACCCGTGATGGTCGGAACAACTAATGGTTCAATATGATAAAATTTGTTATCATTAAAACGAGACGTGAACTGCAGTGAAGTGACACCTAAAATCTTTTGGGACACACCACCGATCCCGTGTACTTCGGTAAAACGATTTTTATTCGAAACGGAAAGAAATAAGCGTTTGCAACAATCCTTCGTAATATAGTCGCTTTGGGATCCGGGGTCAACTAAACACCGAATAAAATGTTCATTGTCGTATTTATCTACGACCTTTATTTTTGCAGTCCCCAATAAAGTAGTATAGCGGCTGAGAGTACCATAATCGCGAGAAATATTACATGAAGAGGTAAGTGTTTTTTCATCTTCCGCCGTATTCGAATTATGAGCGACAGAAGAATTAACCTTATTATCGTTAACTGCGCGGTAGTTAATCGAATGCGCGCTGCATGCATTAGCGTTACGCGTCTGCACAACCTCTAAGTGTAACGTATTGCTACTACGAAAAGCAGTCTTAAAACCATTCTGATACGGGTCAGAATGAATTAAAGAATGGTGGCGCCGCGCGCAGTATATACACTTACGCTTCGATTTACAAAAAGAAGTCGAGTGTTTATTACTTAAACAATTAATACAACAATTGTTTTGTTTAATAATATCGTAACGTTGTTGTGTATTTAATTTTAAAAAGCGTGGACAAACATACAAGTGTTCATGATCATTTGATTTACAAAAGATACATGAATGCGAAGGATCTGTATTAATAAATGTTTTACTAAATTTATTTGAAAGTGATTTGTTTCGATTATTGTTGGATGTAGACAAAGTATGCGAATTATTAAATGTATGGCATATAGCCCTATTCTGTTCGTATAAAAATTGTACTAAAGAGGCGTAGTTTGGTATGCTAATTGTGCGACAAGACATTTCAAATGACTTAACAGTGTCATGATCTAATTTTCTAAGTGCAATATTTAAAAACAAAAAATCAGCTAAGTCCTCAATTTTTAATTGCTTTAGAGTATTAATTGAAGCATCAAATTTATTCGTAAATTTATGATAACCTCCTGTTGTGTTTGCGTTCACCTGTGTTAAATCCAATAGTTGGTTAATACACGTAGATGCGAGTGTGCGTTCGTCATTATATCTTCTTATAAGCGCATTCCAAATAATGGAATAATTTTATGCGGTAGGGGCTAACCCAGCACAAACTGATAACGCCCTGTCACTCAATTTGTTAACCAAATAATAAACACGTTCGGCATCAGTTAATTGTAAATTGTCGTGACTTAATGTCTTAAATTGTTGATAAAACATGGACCACTGGCGTATGTCTCCGTTAAATGACATTAACTCAATTGGCGGAAGTGAAGTTTTTAATTTAGTAGGAAATCTATTTTCTAACGTAACAGTGGAAGGCGATGTGGATATTTTCGTAATTTGGCACTTATTACGACTATATAAATCTTCAAATGAGTTCCAAGCCTCGTAATCAACGTCTACATTAGGGTTTAATTTTAAATGTTTAGTATTATAGTTATCTAGAACTTCTTGAAACTCACTACGTAATTGTTCTATATTCGAAGCGATGCTAAGAAATAAATTCTGCTCGTCCAAGGAATTAAATGCGCCCTTTGAGGTCTCGTAAATTTTTTGTAATCGTTCGTAAATATAATTACGGTTAGCGATAATAATTTTTAAACTAACTTCTTCATCCGAAACCAGTTTAGATTCTTTGCTTCTCGTCGTCATTTTCAACAAACAAATGCGGACTAAAATTATTGCGATAAGTGACGGTAGAATTAGTTAACTGGGGAACGAACCAATCTCGCGTTACTAGTAAGATGGCGGTTAATCAACAAGAAAAATATCATTAATGGAATAATGAACGGGGTGGTATGCGTTACAAAGGTATTATATAATATATACGTGTAATAAGCGATGCGGGACAAATATAATTGTAGTTAGTATAATTAGAACTACAATTTATTATGATTTAATAATATAAACGTATTAAATTTTTTGTAATATATAAAAAAAGAATTTACTTCTCCGGGCCTAAAGGTTAATTTAATCCCGGCCGAAGTGACCAAAAAATATTTGGTGGGTTTGGCGTTTCAACCACCAAACTGCTGGTTCAAATGTATTAAACGTGCAGCTATTAATTTAAATAGAATAGTGGACTGTATATGAGCGCGGTGCGAGCGGTGAATGAAATTTAATTTATTCGTGATACTGCAAATGCCCTAAATTCGGGATATAGGAAGGACGTGAAGGAATGCATGTGCACCCACCTGGACTTCCGCTGATCTGCCTCGTGTCTCGATGGCTGCCGGCTTTCTTCACACTTATCAACTTCACAGATAATCTTCGCAGATAATCACGAAATATAGCGTTATTGCAAATGTCTATACTTTTTACTATATGCTTGTATAATTCAATATCCAAATTACACAAGGGCGGGAGCGATGATGCGAGATATAAGCGATGCGGTTGGTTGCGTGTCTTCTAACTTGTGTGAGCCCGTTAACACGAATGCACATGCTGGGCATAAAAAGCGGTAGATAGGAAACCGGAAATGGGCTTTGCAGTAATCTTATTGGATAATAATTAACGAATCCCTTATAAGCGATAAGCGATAGTGCAAAGTGGCGCGAACAGATGCTATCTTAAAATTGAGTAGCATTTGGAAAAGCCGTCTGGAAAAAAATAGGGTGTAACATGTGAACGGAGTAGAAGCCTATGGTACCGATATTTTACAAAAAATATGAACAAAAATGATATGAATTGAGCATTTGAAAAAAAAAATTTGAAGAATTCCTTTGCCCTTAAGCCTGGGGACCCTGCGAAGTCACAAGGTCAAAGATGCTTATACTAAATTTATTGTTTTATTGCCGTTCGTAAAGTAGGGTAATGGATATGATTTGAATTTCGATAGATTTTAATTTATTTATTTAATTCATTCAAAGTTTTTGTTTTTATTTTTTGTAAAATATTGGAATCTATGGCTTCTACTCCGTACACATGATACACCCTATTTTTTTCACTAATTTTTTATATATTATTTTTTTCAATATCATCGTCATCGTCATCATCATCATCATCACTACAGCCTATCTAAGTTCACTAAAAATAGATCTCCATATCTGCCCCATCTCCTGCTTCAGTTGCCCTGTACATTGTACACATACATACGACATCTGTATTTTTATGCGCGGCACTATCAGGTTTTTGTAATACTTTATATATTAGATTTCTAGATGTTAAGACTCTTTTTCAGACTAGGAATCATCAAGCATCACCAGCACCATCTTGGTAACTATCCCAGTCACCAAAAATCAGTGCAGTGGAGGTCTAAGTTCTGGACAATTTTTGATATACTATGATATTAATGAAATTTATTTCGCAATGTTTTTTTTTTCCTAATAGGTTTTACTCTTACTTATTTTCTCACAATAAGCTCCAACACTGAAGATTTGGTTATATAATTTTCTTCTTTTACATATTAAATCCAATTGAAATCATTATTTTAACAATCATGCAGTAACCAGCGGGCTGTTAAATTCCCGCTAAAACTCCATCAGTCTATAGTATGTGCCAAATCAATTGAGAAAAACGGACACAAACGAATACAAAATCTCAATGTAGATGTGATAACAGTATTTAAATATTGATATTTTTAACACTTCTAGATCAGCATATATGTTTTAATTTTTTTTTCTTAAATAATATTGTCTGTGATTCCTATAAACATCGTAAAATCTTCCGGTACATCGCTAAAAATGTGTTATATTTTATATTTCAATTTATGGTAAGTAACGCAGCAATTCCTTTAATAACAGATTCATATTAAAAAAAATATTTGAAGCAATATAATCACCATATTGAGCTTTTGCCAAGTCATCCCTTTAAAATAAACAAAACGTGCAGCCAGAGATGTCACCTTTTTTTAGGTGACGCATCTCTGGCTTACCAAAAATAAAGTTCTTATATAATATTGAAAATAAAGTTTCATCTTTTGAATGTGTCGTTATCACTCCAATCTCTATATGCGTTATAAATTAATGCTTTTTGTTATTAATTGAATAAAGTACTTTATATCAATAGCTGATTTCTCTTCTACAGCAATCTTTTACATAACTTTTTAATAATAGTTAATAAATATATATTATATCAATCATCATAAAAAATAATTAAAAAATCATTATAGATAAAGAAAGTACTACACATAAAATGTGCTTAAACGACCGAAAGGTCATTGTCCATTTTTCTCAATCGATTTGGCGTGTATTATTTTAATTTCGATAGTTTTTAATTGATTTATTTATTTAGTTCAAAAATTTTGTTGTTTTTTTAGTACCAAATGTTTATTTCAAAATAGTAAGATTTTGATAAACCAATTTCATAATATGTTAATGTAAAATAAAAAAATATAAAATAGCGGTGCTATAGGCGATTCTGTCTACCTGTTACACTCTATTTTTTTTTTCAGATGGTAAGACCCAATATTAACAAAGGATATATACACTAGGGACAACAAATATGTATCATGTTAAGTGACCACAAATATCAAGTTAGGTAGTATTTACTGTATTTTAAATCTAGAAGTTTCTTTAAAATAATCATTGTACCTCCTCCAGTAGCGGGTTGCGGGGCAGCCGAGGCGCCGAAAGCGGGCGGCGCACCAAACGCATTTGTGCCAGTCGTTGGCTTGAAGCTACCGAAAGACGGCGTTGTTGACGTACCTGTAACACATAAAATTTCAGTGATCCATTAATCTATAACCGTTACTGTTACAGTCTAATAAAGTCCACTGCTGAACATAGGCCTCCCCCATAGATTGTCTCATAGGGGAGATATTTGCTATGGTTGTAATGTTGCTGTTGGTTTAATAATTTCACCTCTCAGTGGGTCATGTGCTCCTGGTAGATTATCTTCTACATAGTTGTAATGTTACTGTTGATTTAATAATTTCACCTCTCAGTGGGTCATGTGCTCCTGGTAGTTTATCTTCTACATAGTTGTAATGTTACTGTTGATTTAATAATTTCACTTCTCAGTGGGTCATGTGCTCCTGGTAGATTATCTTCTACATAGTTGTAATGTTACTGTTGATTTAATAATTTCACCTCTCAGTGGGTCATGTGCTCCTGGTAGATTATCTTCTGTAGTTGTAATGTTGCTGTCGATTTAATAATTTCACCTCTCAGTGGGTCATGTGCTCCTGGTAGATTGTCTTCTACATAGTTGTAATGTTGCTGTTGATTAATTTCACCTCTCAGTGAGTCATGTGCTCCTGGTAGATTATTTTCTATTCATCCATCCATTACAGCCTATGAAAGTCCACAGCTGAACATAGGCCTCCCCCATTGATTGGCCATCCTCATAGGCCATAGTTGGCAATCACTGTTTTTATTTTATTTTTATAGAGATGGCTGTACCACATACTATGACATACCAGACATCTTAGCCTGTTTTTTCATCATTATCAATCCAGATTTTTACCAATCCACTACTGAACACTAGCCTCCCCAAAGAAATGCCACAATAGCCTTAGAGCAACCTGCATCCATCATAGACATCTACATTTATCCCCAATTAAGATTCAAAACGCAGATGCGTTGTCACCCCTGAGGACTAAGATGGAATGCCTTGTTTCCAGTAAAAGAGGGTCTCTGGATCTCTACACTCACCATACGAAACACAGCAGTATAAAGCTGCTAATTTTACACTGGTATTTTGTGAGAGTGTGGTCTTTCCCCGGACGAACCGACCCATTCATGCTACAACCATCATATTAGCTGCATTGTGGCTCTACCACATAAAAATATACTCTTTTTAGTCAAATCTGCATACATGTTACAGCTCACCAACAAAATCTACCGTCTTCCGGTTCGATTCTTGCCAGCACCAAAGAAATTGTTAATTGCAATTTTAAGTACCGATTTACTATGTGCTCAGAGGTGAAGGAAAACATTGTTAGGAAACCTGCATGTCTTAGAAATAAGAAAAAAATATAATTCGATGAAATGTTAACTTCACTAACACGCATTGGGGCAATGCAATGGACATTTCTTTGCCCTAGAACCCACTCACAAAAGAGATGAGAGGAGGCCTGTGCCTGTAGGACATCCAGTGTCCTACAGGCACAGGCCTCCTAACGCGATCTAAAGAGCCAGTATGTTATATATACCTATATTGTGTCCCTACACCCAAATTAATTCCAAAAACAACGCGAAGTGGCCGCATTATCAAGACGCCGGTACGTTTTGCATTGTAATCTATTCTAAACCAAGTAGAATGTGTCATCGTTACTTAGGAATAGTGGTTATGATTACGATTGTCTTAGGTTCGATTTCTGACCTACATAATTAATAAGTGTAACAAACTGTCAGTTTAATTTAGTCAATTGCCAATTGTTTCTTTTATTAGTTATGATTTAGGTAATCTCTAGGTAATCAAATATAGTAATTAGAAAAATTCCAATGTTATATTTCAAACTTTATTGTAGAACTCTAAAGAGTTTATTAGCTGTAATAAATATATAATTTTGTACCTTAGTAGGCACCTATCCTTATGCTACATAGTTGCAAGTTGCATAGCATGCATTTTGCAATAGATCAAAATACGTAATTACTAAGGTAGCTTTTTAGTTATTTTAGCATTTTAATTGTCATGTCATTGTTAATCATTGTTAATGTAACATATATAGACGATTTTTCGTATCTTATCTATATTTGTTTAAATTGCTTGACGTATATATCTAGAATTGTTCGGAAATGGGATGAAGTCGGAGCAAAGAAGAAAATACGAGCAACAGCCTAGTAGCTCAGACTGTCAACAATCATTCAGATTATAAGCTGGAATGTATCAGCTACATGTTGACCGCACTGGTGATAGTGTTCGTCCTCATTGTGGGATACCTACTATGGCACCGCAGCAAATATGTAGTGAGAGGCTGGGTAATGAAGCATAGCGTAAGCAATCCGACCGTGGTGAGGGTGCAGGCGGTTCTCAACAAAGCCGCCCTCGCCTGCCGGTTTCGCATAGTGTGTATACAAGTGCGAGTGTTAACCTAGTGTAAGTTAAGTGTTCTAAATCTTTGTGTAAGGAGGGGAATGGTGTAGGGACACAATATAGGTAAGGTATATATACTTGCTCTTTAGATTGCGTGTCTAGTGTCCTACATCATATCCATACTTATTTAAGTATAACAGTTATGTGTAGGTGTAATATGTATAATAGTTATAGGTGTGGCGGCTGCATCCGCCACGTTAAAAATCAGTCACAAATATATCTATATACACGACATGTGTCCTCATTTATTGCAGCCTTAATTATAAACCTTAATGGACTTAACAAATTATTTATTAAATACAGTATTCATAAAACAGTACAGTGCCCAGCAGTGGGACGTATATAGGCCTCCTATGGTCAGCAGCAAACTTTTAAGAAATTTTATTGATGATGATACAGAATATATTGTTACACTATGGCTCTAAAAAGGAACATAAAATTATAGCAAAACATAACCACACTTACCAAACCCCGATGTGTTGCTACCAAATGTCTGCTTTTGAAACATCTTAGTGCTTTTCTATGCTGTATTGTTAACTAGAATCTCCCTTTCCTATGTATAGATGCTATATTGCTGTCAGATGCCTGCCATGGTGAACCTGAACAAATAACATCATATACAGAAATAGTTTCAATTGCGTGAAAATAATTAATTTTTTTTAATTTAAGTGAGCTTTGGGGCTAATTGCTGTAAATTTCATTCATATGCAAATATGTTTAATCATTAAAGTAATATATACTAGAACAAACACTGTGAACAAATCTGTGCAGCATTGCAGAGTCATTGAGTACAGTTGCAGAGGCATTGAGTACCTTTTTACAGCACGGACAAGTAAGTTTGAGCCCATAGGATGACCGGAGAAGGATCATGCTCTTCCATGGTTATTATGTGTTGTCCATGACATTTTTGCAGAATGTAAAGCAATTGATATATGTTGGGTATATAAAAAAAAGAAATTTATGAGTATGTAATGCTTCCATATAAATGCAGATTTTAAATGTGTTAAGTATGTATTTAAATATTGCATATTATTTAAAATTGTACGCTTTATACATTAAAGAAACTTATAGATCGGATGTAGAATGTACTTACAACTTCATTACAAGTTTTGAACTACCTACCTACAAAAATATTTTTAACATTACAATAACTTTTTACGTCAGTGGGAACATTTTTGTATTTAAATATTATAATTTTAATACCCCAATAAATCCCAAATAAACCAAAAGGTATCCCAAAAATAACCAAAAAAAAATTGATAACTAGTGGGTGCGAATTGAAATGAAACGTTGACATAAAATGCGTGTATATAAAATATGCCAATAGTAAATCACAATCACATATTAAACAGTGAAGTAATCATCAAACTGAATGATAATTACAGAAATTTAAAATTAAAACAATACAAAAATAAAGTTTACAAGGAAAATTCAATTCGCCGCTGCCCCAAACGTGTGTCACTAACCGTGATTTTTTTTAAACTTACTTGCAATCCGAAGCACTATATTGTTAAAAATTTAAAATACTTCTAAAACTTTGAAATTACACGATCGCTGTTTAAAATTTTTCACTTTAGACTTAGTTTTAAAACAAAACCAAAAAGCAAACACTTCGCGAGAACAAGCGCAGTTTTCTTTAGTTCATTTCATAGAGTAGAGTATAATAATAATATATACAGAATTATTTATATTACTCTACGTCTACGAACTACGATGTTTGATGAACCTTTGAGTATAGTTTTTAATATTAGGTTTCTCTGTCTACGTTCTACGTTTTCTATTCTCTGACTAGTATATAGTTATCTGTGTTTTCTATGCTCAAAATGTGAACCACTGTCAACATGTTACGTTTCATCAATTAAGATATGCAAAGATCTTAGACTATACAGCCTACTCCGATTTATATTTTGCCAATGCACTAACCTCTATATATGGACTGGCTATACACCGTGACATAATGAGGCGATATGATTTTTGCCATTTTTGCGCTGACAGCAAAAATAAACGTCCACGGAAATATTAATAGAGATAAGACAGTGTGATATAATATATCGATAAAAATTCTATACCCAGGCCTATCCGTAAAGTCCATTCTAATGTATCATATTAATACAATGCCATACAATTAATGAATGTATCAATAATACTAGGCCTTGAACGTAAGCCTTCTTTCTACCACATATAAAACCAAGATCGACGCTGTGTTGGTCTATCTACACTTTTATTCGTAACAACAGAACGGATTTTGCTCTTTGTTTCAACATTGGGTATGTTGCTTCATTCACGAAGCTTAAATTATCAATTAGTACTGCAAAATATTCAACTGATATATTAAGTAACTATACAAAATAAAAATCAAAACATAATTTCACAAAGAATTTACTGTCAACCGTTCATTCAGTTTTGATATTTTAGAACACAAACCAGCTGCTAACGCCTATTCTAATTATTTACAGGTACGTCTATAGACATAATAAACTATATATTCTAATGTATAAAAATTAATATTTGTTTGTTCGTAATTTATGTACTGCCATACCGTTCATCAGATTGCGGTAAAACTTTGTAAACTTATCGTTTGCACTTGCACAAAGATTATAGACATAATATAATTAACTAACACTAGGTTGCACGAGTATCGTATTCCATCACATTTCCATATATCATTCCGTATCTTTATTACCTATAAAACATCACAATATAATTACATTTTACAAAAAATCATATTGTAAAAATAATTAAAACGTTCACAGTATATGAAGAACTTTGAGTATTAAACCAAAGGAGATGGCATCGCAAGGCATACCCGTCTGTAAAAGGTACGAGAGTTCGACTCATACCAGTTATATGAAACTAGTTGCTCCACGTCGTGCGTGCGTCATGCCGAAGTGATCGTGCCAGTAAATAGAGCTCCGACAAAATGCCGAATTGCAGTGTATTTACGTGAAAAAACAATCAAAAACGTCAAGTATACAAAAGGACTTTTCATCTGCGAGTATTTTTAACATAACTACATACAAACTCTTTTAATATCACTACATATAGATGTGTAGTGGATTCTGTTAAATAATTTTTTTATATTCAGTACAATTTCAACACGATAATGAATATTATTAATCTTAATATAATCGATAACAAGAATTTATCAAAATATTATACAAAATAAAGGCCAAATAACTCAAATCGAAACTTGCTACTTTGCAGCAAAAGTGTGCAATATTTATAAAAATAAACTGGTATCACTGCAACTGAAAGTATTGTACTATAGTGATTAACGCCACAACTTTAGCTATCGATAAGTTAATTAACCATGCGAGTTTGTCTGCCGAACCAGTTTGAAGTTTTTATTTAGCTTTTACAATAAAGTATTACAAAAAGTAGTAAATTTTTCTATTATTGGTTTGTTTTTACAGATTTTCAAAAGATCCTTTTAGGCAGCAAACTTGGATTGTATCGTGTAGAAACCATGAATCTTGGATACCTAAACGGACTAGCACCATTTGCTCCTAACATTTTGAAAAATCGTATTTCATAGCTTACAATAAAAGACGGTTAGCTGACACTTCAGTACCAACCATGAAATTGTGGGAGGTAATGTTTGGCTGTAATTATATTTAGATTAAATATTTTTATTATTACCTTTGACACCAATATTATTCTACTTGAAAATATTTTGTTAAGTTTACAAAAGCATTAATCTATCAAATTTAATACATATACTTATGCACATTATATATATATTGAACCTTCTGACTTACATAAGTAAATAATTTATTTTAGGGTGATCATGGTGATTGCACAATATCGTCTGCATCGAAAAAAGAAAGTTGTATGTTCCGGAAAAATTCCATTAGTTGTCTCGAAAGTCACAATTCGAAAAAAATTCTTTATATAGCCCGAACTAGTCCTACTCCCACTGCGAGTACGAGCCAACACTTAGGCCAAGGAAAATTAAACTGAAAAAATGTCTTGACATAAAAAAACAATAGCGTAAACTTCACAAGTCTGCAAGAATGAAGTTTGCAAGAAAGAAGATGTTTGCCTGCACTACGGACATTGACCAAGTGGTACACTACTATTGATCGTCGACCAGGGTTTACTCAAGAAGCGCTGACGGCATTAAAATTGAGAGAACGGAGAGTAACCCTGATAAAATTTTTTATTGTACCTTGGTCATGGATGAAATGAAAATTAAGCAATTGACGGAATACCATGCTAGCAGCCAAAGGCATTATGCATATAACCAAAATGTCTTTGAGAACTTGCATAATACTCCGTCAATTGTTTTATTTTCATTTCATCTATCACTAATATACAATAAAATTTCTTGTCAGGGCTACTCTCTAGTCTAAGTTTTAAAACAGTTAACGCTCTTTTTGTGTAGCCAAGTCGGCCATCAATTGTACATTAGTTTAGCAAAACATCTTTCTGGGGAATACTTAGCCCTAGGTAGATGTCACATTTTATTTTTAAGCAGCTGTCTGTTTAAAGTTCACTTTGTTCAAGTGTTAAACAGTGTAAAACTTTATTATTTTCCTAATTTATTAAATATTTTCCGTATAGTTTATTTAATAACATCAAAATCAACAACTTTTTTTAAATAGCGTTTTTGTGATTGAAGCCTTATAATAAAAACAAAAACTTGGTTAACACCATCTAAGACGATAAACTGATGGGACTTTTGTTTTCATAGATCTGATTTTTAAAATAAGTTAACTAAACCTCCTATTTCAATTTCTTAAATATTTTAAATTTTATCTTGCATAATTTAAAATAAACCCGTAGCAAAATAATAAATTTTCTTTCAATAATTTCAAAGTTTTTTCTGAAAATCATTTTTAAATACTCTAAAAAAAGAATTTCAAATAACATCTTGGTATTATTTATCTATGTATTACTTATAATCAAAAAAAAAACTTATACGGACTATGGTGATTTGTTTATCGATAAAATTGCCGGCCCTTTAGAAAGGAGTAAGCTCTTTTCTTGAAGGTCCCCAGGTCGTATCGGTCCGGAAAAATCGCCGGTGATAAACTATTCCACAGAGAGGTTGTACGTGGAAGAAAACTCCTTGTGAAACGTACAGTGGTGGACCGCCAAGCATCCAGATGGTGTGGATGGTATCGGGACGTTTGCCGTGTCGTGCATTCACGAAATTTGGCGGCTGGAATTAATCCGAGCAATTCCTCAGAGCACTCCCCGTGATAGATGCGATAAAATACGCAAAGAGATGCAACATCTCTTCGCAACGCCAGTGAATCGAGCCAATTGGAAAGCACTCGGTCGTCGACGATTCGAGCCGCTCTGCGCTGGATGCGGTCAAGTGGAAGGAGCTGGTACTGGGGAGCCCCAGCCCAGAGATGGGAACAGTATTCCATGTGCGGCCGAACCTGCGCCTTGTAAAGTTGCAGGCGGTGTGCCGGCATGAAATACTGTCCCGCTCTGCTGAGCACGCTAAGTTTTTAGAGGTCAATTTGGCCTTCTCTTCCAAGTGACTACGAAACTGCACGTCACTCGATATGTCGACGCCGAGGATTCCGATACTGGCTGAGGCAACAAGGGGAGTGCCTTGAAACTGAGGGGATACGACAAAGGGGTTCTTTTTAGCGGTTAACGCGCAAACTTGTGTCTTCTGGGGGTTAAACTGGACTAGATTTAGTCGTCCCCAATCCGAGACTCTGTTCAGCAAAGACTCGACTTCAGACACAAGTTTGTCCCGGCACTCAGAGACGTTTTCCCGAGAAATATTGGCTCGGCCGGTGTAAAGAGCATCACCAGTGCTGTCATCTGCATAGCAATGAATGTTACGGGTATGCAACATATCATTGATATGCAGAAGAAACAGCGTTGGCGATAGCACGCAGCCCTGTGGAACACCAGCATTAATAGGCTTGCAATCGGAGCTTGCACCATCTACAACGACCTTGATGCTCCGATCTGCAAGAAAGCTGGTGATCCAATCGCACAATTTCTCGGGAAGCACATAGGAAGGGAGCTTCGAAAGAAGCGCTTTGTGCCAAACCCGATCGAAGGCCTTCGCAATGTCCAAACTAACGGCCAATGCCTCCCCCTTGAACTCTACTGCCTCCGCCCATCTGTGAGTGAGGTAGACCAGAAGATCACCAGCTGACCGACCACGGCGAAAACCGTATTGGCGGTCACTAATCAGCTGGTGATGCTCAAGGTACCTCATGAGCTGGCAGTTTACAATGGACTCCATTGTTTTGGAGAACAAGGAGGTGATGGCGATTGGCCGGTAGTTGGACGGGTCTGAGCGGTCGCCTTTTTTAGGGATCGGGTGGACGAAAGCCGTCTTCCATGATTTTGGGACTACGCCTAGGGAGTAGGAGTACCGGAAAAGACGCGTTAAAACTGGTGCCAACTCTGGAGCACACGTCCTCAGCACAATTGGGGGGATTCTGTCAGGCCCACTCGACTTGTGGATGTCCAGGGAGAGGAGTGCTTTGCGAACCGAGCGCTGTGTGAACTGCACTTCCGGCATGGAGCACTCACACCGCGGGATGGTCGGCGGCGTACTCCCCCCGTCATCGAGAGTCGAGTTAGACGCAAAGAAGGAGCCTAGAAGATCGGCTTTCTCCTTTGCAGTATGGGCCAGTGAGTCGTCCTCCCTGTGCAGAGATGGAAGAGATGGCTGACAGAAATTCCCCTGGACAGCCTTGGCGAGAGACTTGGGTTCCAGAAGGAAGGCGAACCAGTTTCTCGCCAATTCTGCCTATGTGCTCTGACTTTGCCTTGTGCGCACGCGCGCACGCGCACATGCGCGCGTGCGCGCGTGCGCGCGTGCGCATGTGCGCGTGTGCGCGTGTGCGCGTGTGCGCGTGTGCGCGTGTGCGCGTGTGCGCGTGTGCGCGTGTGCGCGTGTGCGCGTGTGCGTGTGTGCGTGTGTGTGTGTGTGTGTGTGTGTGTGTGTGAGTGTGTGTGTGTGTGTGTGTGTGTGTGTTGGCAGAAGGTGTTACAACGCTGGATGGTATTAGTTTTTTAAATCGATTTACAACATTAAAAAGTTCTGGTCTTAAAATTTATTACAGCAGTAAAACGTAATGTTTATTGCAAAATAAATTTTATTGACAATTTAAAATGCTTTTTCCTCAGTCGTTGCTGATATTTTGTAAGTCTTATTTCGAGGTTTTACATAAAGTGAACTGTATATTACCGAACCGTATTAAAGTCCACTGCTGAACATAGGCCTCCCCCATAGATTGCCTCATAGTCGAGATATTTGCCATAGTTGTAATGTTACTGTTGATTTAATAATTTCACCTCTCAGTGTGTTATGTGCTCCTGGTAGATTATCTTCTACATAGTTGTAATGTTACTGTTGATTTAATAATTTCACCTCCCAGTGGGTCATGTGCTCCTGGTAGATTATCTTCTACATAGTTGTAATATTACTGGTGATTTGATATTTTCACCTCTCAGTGGGTCATGTGCTCCTGGTAGATTATCTTCAACATAGTTGTAATGTTACCGTTGATTTAATAATTTCACCTCTCAGTGTGTTATGTACTCCTGGTAGATTATCTTCTACATAGTTGTAATGTTACTGTTGATTTGATATTTTCACCTCTCAGTGGGTCATGTACTCCTGGTATATTACCTCCTATACATCCATCCATTACAGAAAGTCCACTGCTGAACATAGGCCTGCCCCAAAGATTGCTTCATAGTGGAGATATTTGCCATAAACGTCGCGCTCGTCAAGGGGGTTGACAATCGCAGTTTTTTTATTTTTAGTCATTATTAGAAAAACGCGGCTGCCCATCTCCAGATTTGTTTCCCCTGTCGCCTCTAACAACATTCACGGGATTATATGGGGTAGTAGACATTCTTACACCGCAACTACTATATATAATTATCTGTATTACATGATGTCGACTGTTAATGCATTGTTCATCTCAAATTGCTTGTGAGTCTTCCAAATTGCTTACTATTCTGCTGTTTCAGCAGTAACTGCTCTAACTCTCGCTCTCGATAACCCATCAATTCTCGGCAGGTCCCATCAAGTTTCGTTCTTTTGAGTTAATTAGTTTGCCAATTACTACATAGTTTAGCCCTATCTGTACGACAATACCAATAACATTGGTTCTACTATGGGTATCCATGACATGGATTCTGTCGTCTATAATGAAACTCGCGGCGGTCTTTATTTTACAGATCATCACTAACATCACACGCTGTTGGTGCACTTTTGTGTACAATTCCAGTAACTCATTCTTCCAGTCACAAGCCCTGAATCCGTTGAAATTGAACAATTCCTCTGATGAAATGACTATTGAATTGACTGCCTCGTTTGTCAAGTTGTGGTTAGCGAGACCACTGAACATGAGGTCACGTCATCAATCCCGTTATGTGGATCCCGTTCACAAAAAAATCTCTTTTTGTGTTACCCTGTCAAGTAACTGCCAGTAGCAACCCGAAGTCAGAAGTTAGCAGTATTTCGCCCCCGGGCCTCGCTCGGCAATCGCGCAAGGCCAATGGTGCTGTGTCCGATCCCTCTCTGGTCGTGTCAAATTACCGTCAAATCGGACTACATCACTGAGAGAATAGAGAGTGCACCTATTCTTACACACACACACTCCTGCACTAAAATCCTGTCCAGCACCGATGGCTAGTCTCCGTTGAGACTGGCCGCCGTAACCCACATTCCATCTGGAGGCCAATATCGTTATTATTAATGGATTGAATGAATAATAAAAGTTCTAAGAACCAAATTATCTAAAGTAATAATTTTCAGGTTATACTACAATCGTCCACAGTGTTAAATTTAAAATAGATGGCATCATCGATTTAGGTAACAAATGGGGCTATAAACATCAGATTACAGAAGCAAATATTGAAAAATTTAGTTTGGCATTAAGAACAAATCTATCAAACTTCCACCTAGGCAGGTTAGTTACAACGGTATCGCTAAGAAAAGAAACAATACTAGTACAAAAACGTAATAAAACCAAGAAAATACATGAATACACTGTAGACAATAGCGACAAAACTGGCACTAACCTACGTTATAAGAGCTCTAACTATGTTCAAAAAAACGAAGAAAGAAATCGTGAAAATTCTGAACAAAAACATTTAAATAAGGATAACTACTTGCTAACTGAAAACCAGAGCAGTGCAAAAATAAATACATCATTAATAACCGAAAGTAATACTGATATCATAAAAGAGAAATCTCATAAGGACCATCATTTAAAAAATAGGTTTCCTGGGCTACGAGCTGTGTTTCATAATCCACACAAAGTAAAAGATGATGAATATATTCAGCAATTCATTACTTACATTACTAATCGGGCTATGAAAATACTGGATGATTTGCAGGAACATTATAAAGACAAAATTAATGGACATGACTTTCACAAACTAAAACAAAGTTACAAGGATAAAATTACCGAATTTATCATTAAAATAGAAGATCAGACTATCAAAACTAAATTAGGTGTGCAAAAAGCTATTGTAAACGTATTCGATATATCTAACATAATCATTAGAAAATTGCTAAGTCATTTAAATATTGGTCCAATAGATGATGCTCTTCAAAATCACAATACATCAAATAATATTTTACTAAAAGAATTTGAAGAAGAATTAATCTTCGAATATATTTATGTATGCACAGAATATGATATATGTAGGTCTAGGGAAAGTTTTAGCGATTTTTTAGTAGAATTTTTGAATATTATTTTAAAAACTGACAATCGCAAAGTAAAACAAGCCTCAGATGCCTTAACAGAAGTGCTCAAAGATGTTGGTTTCGCAAAAATAATGGACTGGGAGTCATACAAAATATTTAAAGTTTTAATTGCTAAAATGGAATTCATGGATGAAATAGGCACAAGAGCCATTTTAACTATTTTAAAAAGCATAATTGCAAATCGTAACCAACCAATTATTTTATATGGTACAGAAGATCAGGCATTAGTTAACAAAACTGTAATATTTCATGACATTTTAAATGATTTTGATAAAGCACTCCCAGGAAATAACGAAAACACTGGAGAGTGGGATCATTTGACAAAAAGCTTGTCTGGTTGGGTGATTGGAAAAAATAGTAACATTTTAAATATTATTAAAAATCTATTTAAAAATATTGAAAAGGGTATTGATAAAATGACGGAAGAAGAAGCTGAAACAATGAGAAAAAATATACGATTAATATTAATTAATGATTAATTTCTTGGTTTTTATTTATATCGCCTTTTTATCATTTTGATCCAATTTTAAAAAATATTAATATTATGAAATAACTTTATATTTTTCTTCGTATTACTAGTTTTTACTTTGAACCTATAACACATAACCATGATTGTAGTCATTTTGTATAATCATATGTCAGCAGTTCAATGGACGTAGATGGCTTAGGACTGTATTACATGGTAATACTTCAAGGAGTTCTTTGTTGAGTAGTGGACTTGTGAAGAATTGTGGGATGATGGTGCAGTTCATAGATATACATACGCCTCTCAAGTTTGGAGATATAAAATTCAAGTGTTAACTATTATTTATATATTATAGGAGCAAGCATGTTTAGCAATTGACTTTCGCGGTCTGATAATGACGGTGATGATTATTATATTATGTATTATAAATATAAGAACGTTCTTCAGACCAAACTTAGGTCAAGACGACTACTCTTAATGGAGACTAGCCATCTGCGCATTACTGGATTATATTATACGAATGTGTGTGCAAACAGTAGACAGTAGTGCGGTAGACCAACAAGGCAATAATTTTAATTTATATTTATATGGTACTCGTACAGTGTCGATCATCAATGAAATTGTAAAAATTAATAATCACGATAATGCTCGTACTTCACAATCGTAAAACTTCTACTTCTACTTCAACTTCTACGTTCGGAGGAGACACGAATGAATCACAAACTGCACTTTCTGTAAACGATAAAAAATTAAAAAATGTGGTGGATGCACTGACCTCTACATATACACTTGTATATTATATAGAGGTCAGTGGGTGGATGCAAATTAAACATCAAAACAATATAGTTCCTTAAATAATATTGTTGTCTTTGTAATATAGTCTGTTATAGACATGTGTCAATCATGAATGATTCGTTCGTTTGAACTGGTACACTTAAAAGTATTGATGGTTCATTTATCTGTTTTTGAATGTTCAGGTACAACCAATCACAAACAATTGGCAGAACCTTTTTAACTCGTGAATGGTGTGAATGATCTGAATGAATTGGTGGTGTGAGTCGAAAACGAACCGAATACCGAATTATCTGAATGAATTGTTTTTAGTTTAGGGTACTAAAGCCCGAAATGATTCATTTGAATGATCGATCCGAATGTACCAGTAGAGGTGATGAAATGTAACAGAATGATTGGGTCACGACAAATGAATGATTGACACATCACTGCTTAAATTCAAAACTACCATAAATAAATAAAAAACCTTTTAATTGCATAAATCGTCTTAACATCTACCATTATTATACCTAAATTGAAGACACCCGTTAATTTCGGACTTAAAATACCAAATAATTACAAAACTTTTGTTTTGAATTTTTAACTTTTGCGATTAAGTTGAAGTCAAAACAACCATATTTTCAGTTGCTATCCAGTGTGAATCCACGTTTTCTTGGAACCAAACTACCACAAGTCAGAAAAACATGTAAATTTGATTAATATTTTATAGTCAAAAGAATCATATTATGGAAGTGGCAGTTTTGAATTTAAAATTCAAATGTTCACAATTTTATTTTAATGATAAAAGAGCCACATTTTGTTTTGCTTAAAAAATTAATACAAATATTTAATTAATATGAAAACAAAATTGCTGTATTTAGAATATGTGTGTACACATTTTTGCACATCAGCAATTCAGTTTGCATACATTTTTCGATAGAAACCCTTTAAAAAATTTAAAAGTAAAAGCCAGTTTTGTGGTTGGTTTATTGTTGTTTAAATAAATTAAATATTATGCTAAAAAGTAACAACAGCTACTACAAATTCTATGCTAATCATTGTGATACATGTTTAATATAACAGTGATGCTAGCTATTTATAGCTGGTGTAAAGGCTCACATCAGTCAATCAAAAAATAGATCCAAAGGATTGAGTGCCATAAGACATGTACCATTCATTCATTTCTAGTGATGAGATTACTTAAGTATTGATTTGTTTTACGAACCAGGTCATCCGAGTCGATCTGTGAGACTTGCTCGATAATGTCAGTCGTCGGACGTTAATCTTCAATACTTTGATGCGACCCGGATCAAGTGAACTGCCAATTATTGTCATGCGCAAACAAAGTGGGATTATATTGAAGGTAGCTACACAATCGCTGCCTTACATCGAGACTATGTTGAGGCATGTAGGCTTGGGGATAAAGATTATATCTCGTTTCAAAATTATTATAAAATCTTCATAAATGACTTTAACATCTCATTTTGAGTGTCGCTTTTTCTAATGCTGAAGACAAAACTCCTTTGACGCTTAAGTACGAAGTTCACTTAACGAAAAATCTCTTTTGCGAACTAAAAACGAAGACAACAAAAAAAGTTTTTGAGAAAAAAGAAAAGCTATAAAGCTTTGCTGTTTATGTTGTTACTGATGCTGATTTACAGGCTTACAAGTGAAATATCTAGCTTCTAATATGTCTCTGAATTAAATTTGCCAAACTTCACCATAACAGAAATTGCCAAAATTATACGATATATAAAAACCTTAAGGGCATATACTACGTCAGCTCAAATTCTAATTTCGCCTCCACTTTCCCTCGCTACTCGTTCGCACACTATGCGCGGCTCGAGGTCACACGGGAACACGAGGCCAAAGCGATTTTGTTAGAGTAAAATAAAATATTATCGGACGAGCACTAACTTAAAACTTGCAAAACGCCGTGCCAATTTAGTCTAGAACAATCCTTGGCGATGATGATGATGATGAGATGGCGTACCTCCTGACCTCACTGGAGGGGGAGGCCCTGGGCGTCGTCGGCCATTTGAAATTGTCGGAAAACACCTACCAGACCGCCCAGGACCTCCTCGCAGGAAGGTATGCCAACGTCCAGCGAATTGCGGACGAATACGTTAGGCAGCTTCTAAACCTCCGCTGCTTAGGGACCGGGCCAGACTGCGTCTGGACATCGTAAATTCAGTCTTGGTAGCCTGTAATTCGTTGAGGCGACTGGATTTAACGGTGGACGAATGGTCCTTCTTGTGCTTGTAATGTTGGGAGGTTCGAGGAATAAATTAAACGTCTAGCGGTCTTGAATGTAGGTTTATTACTCACTCTCTCTTATTCTATCCTACATATATATAAGCACACACTACACGCCCATCGGCAAAAAGAAAAAAAAATCATTCACAAAAATATTTTTTTTAAATGTAACATGGTGTATAAAAAATTGTACATTATTTTAAAATATTAAAATTCTTATAACTACTATATCATATTTATAACATAATAAAATTAAAATAAAATATCGTAAACACCGTAATTTAAAAAAAATAACTTTCTATCTCTGTATTCAAATTTATTAAACAATCATCAAATTCCTTACGTAATTGTATTGAATCTTTAGGTTTTTGTTGTGAATTAATTTTAGTTCGCCTATCATTACTGCATAACTTTTAAAATTTTCATATATTATAACTATTAATTCACTAGACTGAAAATACAGTTTTTAAAACTAAATAGTTATCAAAAATATTATAAGGTGTTTACAATTTTTTTTTAATTCTTAAACTTAAACTATATTATTCATTTTAAATCTTAACAAATCTAAAAGAATCTAATGCCATTGAAATAGTATCCTTACTTTTAAGTGGATAAACTTCAGCATACTTATTTAAATCACACTGTAGTGTGAGTATATAAACATTATTAAAACTATTCTTACATTAGAGCCCTACTAAATCTAAATAAACTCTACGAAAAGTGGAATATCCTATAAATCGGTTATAACCATTGGCACATATATTTTTATTAATTGTTTATGTCGCAACACTTGTCACATCGATTTGCATAATTAGTAGGATGTTACTAATTATGTATGTAGTATCTAACTCTGGTCAAAAGAATCTTTTCTTTGCATTACATATAGACCGTTAGTTGGCAAAAATGATAGTCGTTTAATATTACACGTTTTGTCTCACGGCGGTCCTAGTGCAACATAATCATAATCATTACAATAACAACAAGGATCAAATACAACTTACAATCTCAGCCGCGTAAGCGGTTTGTGACATCTTTTGTTTTAATTTCTAAGTATGTTCATGGGAACGTTTTTTTCGATTACGTTGTATAATGGTACCTACCTAGTTTTAACCATGCATTAAAATGATATACTTAATAAATAAAATGAATTTAACTTTCCCAATAGTTTTTACTTCTAAATATAGATTGTTACAATTAATTTTAAATTCATTTTGTAAAAGTTTTACATAGGTACATTAACAAAAAATCATTAATTAAGTTATTTATAATTTCGAAAACTCATTTTTCATGACATGAAATTTATATAAAAAAAGAAAACACTACTAGGTATACAGCTCAAGTTTGTTTTACGAAATATTTATTAACATTGAAAAAGGCAATTTTATTTCAAACAGATAACATCATTTTTGGTTCCGTTGTCTTTTCTAAAGAAAACACGTAAAAAGAATACTATTACATTAATAAATTTATAATAATAGTGTATCGATATAATCTGGACTTTATTTTATAAGCAAAATATAAACCAAATATAGTTTAAAATGTACAAATTTTACATAAAAAAAACATATGACAGAAAATTCAACCAGAATTATTGTAAATGTGAATTAATGTGTCTAAATATGAAAAAAATCTCGTAAATTCATAAACAAATGTGGTTAAATAATTACGCGCACAATACATACACACACAACACATTTTCGTGTAATTGTGTAAATCGATCCCTATACTTATTAAATGTGCAACTCGTTAGTCGCATTTTGGGTAGCATTAATAGTCCTAATACAGAAATGCGAAATAACTACCCATCTCACTATTAGATTATCATACATTTATCACACTTTTTAATTTGCTCGGGGATCCCCTTATTATCCCGTATTGTCATCAATTAATAGGCCTTTTTTCCATAATTCTTGTACGTACTTTCTTTTTTTCTTAATATTTTTGACATTTAGCTAGCTCTCTTTCTCTCCATTCACTTATATATATTTATTTATTTATTAGATACCGGGAATCAGAGTATTAATTCATTTCATTTATATTTTATTTCGTGATATTTATCACGCGGGTACTTTATAAATATGGCCCCCCCATTTATTTGGGTATTGTATTACATTTTCGTAACATTCATTTCATTTTATTGGTACATATTTTTTTATTTCATATCAAGGTAAAATGCACCTTGGGTTGTGCGCACAACTTTGAGGTCTATGTTTAAGTCATTTTCAAAGGACTCCAACAATTGTCACGGAGGAAACTAAGTTCACACTGTGGTCCAATGAAGGATATGACCTCCATGTATCATTATTAAGGGTAACAAATTTAAGACTTCTCTGGTCCCTAACAGTACTAATATGAGTAAACTCGTGTACATCACTTGTACTGAAGGTACTGTTCCCTAGCACCTGTTACGCCCGATTTTACCATCCAGTCATGGAAACATACCCTGCTCGAGGACTATATGTTATACCAGTGATGGACGTTCCCGTATCTCTCCATTACCTATTTATTAAGGTCAATTATTTTCTTCTATATCTACTCTTTCCATGCATAATTCTTGCTCCTAACGGCTTCAATACTACTAGTTTAAGCATCATCAAATATTTGGGTAATCAGTCCAATATTGACGAAACTTAACCACTCAATCATTCGTATTCTACTTTTAAGCATTTCTTTCTTTCATTCCTCACACCTTTTAAATGCATCATTGCTAATTTTTGTACAACATGGATTTTTTTTCAGTCAACGTTTAACTCAGTTAAGAAACATTACTATTAAAACTCTTTTAGACCGGCGAAGTACATACTTTTATAATAGAATAACATTTTTCTAGTCAGTTTCCCTTTCCGTTTTTATTATGATGTGTTACCCTACTAAGGATATGCTGGTGTTATGTACATGAATATGTTATTGTTATTATTTAATAGAAGTTATACGATAGCGACGTTCTTAGTTATAAATGTTTTTTTGAACATTGCTTAATAAGGAATTAATAAATTTGACATAAATACAGAAACAAATTAATGATAATTGATTGCAACATTTGCAATTTATAATATATAATTATAGAAATAACAATTATTCAGTATGGATTTTAAATAGTACTCAACGAAAATTACTCTTATGTTCAATGATTATGTTAAACCATTGAGTTATACAAGACTAGAGGAGCAAACCACATTACCGCGCGTCGAAAAAAGTGTAACCACTATCCAAACGCGACGACGTAGCTTTGAAACTAATAACAATTTTAAGTAAACATATATCTATCTCACTTACACAAGTTGCGAAAACAATATCGTCGTCGTAAGATTAGAAAAAGATAGACACACAAACATGCAATGGCGGGTTGGTGTGGCTTACTATATGAAATTTTACCTAAAATACCTAATAAAAATAATAATTTTTGAAACTGCAGTTAATTGTTTTTATATTAAAAAAGTATATTTTATTTTAAAATCTTTATTACGTCCCCTTAGAAAAAAAGGGATACAAAGCTTATCAGATAAATAGAAGTAAACATAATGATGAAATAAAACGTATTTTTATGGTTCTAATAAATCAAACAATAAAAATAGGTATCTAATAAAATATAATTAATATAAAATGTATACGAAATTATAAATAATATAAAATTATTAATATAAAATAGGTAATAAAATATATTTAAAAGATAATTCAAGAACAAACTAAAATAAGAATAATTAATTATATTGTATGAAAGTTAAAACGTAGTTTTTATTATAATTTCCAAAATATTTAAAATCGGAGGTAACAAATTAACTTACTCCATTAATTATATAGTCTCCCATTAATGTAGGATAATCACAAATGCGGAAAAGTGGCAACATTGAACCTAAATGGCAATATTCGATATTTTATTTAATTTTTTAGTGTTTTAAACGTTAATATGAATATATAAATTAAAACTTACGTATGGAATGTGATTCCGCTTGATTTATTATGTTTTTGTGACCTTGAAACGCATTCTTTCACTACGCATTTACCCATTTTTTGTTGTGAATCGTTCGGCTTAACTCGGACGGCGTCACCTTGAACACTGAACCGACGTTCGCTGAGTATAAGGCTGTGGCCTTATGTGAAGTGACAACGCTTTGGCGCGGAAATTACTTATCTAGTGTAACATATAAATCAATGTGTTAAACACATTGTACACATACATATGTTGTCCTAAATTTAACATTATAATAAAGAACTTAACTAAAATAATAATTAAAATTATAATATTTACGATTAAAACTAATTATATATACAATATAAAAGAAGAAACTATGATATAGAAAACCTAAAACTAAAAATTTAAATCGTCAAAAAGACCTGCTCCCCGTGGTATAGTGCCAAGAACGCTGGCTGCGTTTCCTCGCTGAATAGCTATACTTAGCCTTTGAGCGAGGAAAGAACCAGCCCTCTTATCACCAGCAGCGACGACCAGTCGTGGATACAGTTCCTTTAGAAACTTAATTGCACGTGGACCCCACGGACCGATAGTCTCTACAGCAAATGGCACAAATATGTAGTCATTTTTCAAAGACTCATATTTGCGCCATTTACTAGATTCGGCTGCCTCTGATGCCGCCCCGGCTCTAAAACAGGTACCCTTGAGATGAGAGGCCGCCAAAGTGTCAACGCAAGTAGCATCCCACACTAGGGCTTTACCTCTCTCCCAAGGGACCAAAGTCATACCGTCGGGTCTCTTGCCATCGTCTCTAAATATCCCGCAAGGCTCTAAAACCGAGGGGATATTTATAGAGACAAGAGCCCTTCGGATGATTTCGTTCAAAGAACCGTGACGGGAAAACCTACCTGCACTTTTTTTGCATGAAAGTCCGTGGAGCCCAAACTCATCGACGCTGCTACCACAGGGACACTGGTGAGGTTGACAAATAGCCACTCCTAGCCGGATTCCTACGGCGATGCGCAAGCTTTCCCCATCAAGCAATGTGCCGAGATTACTTGATGGTAAAGCATGTAACCAGTGGCTAGATTCCTTAGTCGAAACAGCTAGAAGGCGAGCCTGACCTTGTTGAATATGGAAATTTTGAAATAAATTTTTGTGGACACTCCGTACCAACGGAATATCCCACTGTTTTTGTTGGTTAACTTCCAGTGGGACATTTTCGCCGGGACAGAGCGTTAGCCATATTTGCTTTGCCTCCGCAGCAAAGCATAGGTCTACTTTATTATTTAAAATTGTGTTACATAGGTCATTGACACTATGCACGGAAGCAAGGAAAGCAGGCAATGCGACGCTAGAAATATTTCTTATACCAATTCCACCAAATTTGATAGGTAAAGTGGCTTGATTCCAGGCTATTGTATTTAATCTCAATTTTAGAATGTTTTCTAAAGCAATTTTAAGATTATTATCAATATCTTTTAAAATATCCGAACATTTCCAGACTGGACTTGAGCGTAACAAGTATGTAAATTTAGGTACAAGGACACAATATTTTAAAATGGTAAAGGCAATATGGGGATTTAAAATATATAATTTATCAACGTGATTTAAAAATTGATCAAATTTTGTTTTTACAACAGGTTTAATACTATCGAAAAACAACGGAGCACCAAGCAGGTAAAGCGATTCCGAATTGACAGTTTTTATTCCTGGAGAAATCTGATTGAAATTTTGAATTAAGGTATCTCTTTTAGAATTAGATAAATTATTAGAAATAAATATTTCACATTTATTTGTATTTGGTTCAAGACCAATATTTTTAAAATTTTGAAAAATATGAGTAAAATCATTGAGGACGTCATCTGCTTTACCTCCCAGTGTACCGTCGTCTAGATACCAGACATTCAGCTTTGATTTTAAATTTGAAATAATAGGTTGAATTCCCAAACTGAAAAGAGCTGGACCTAATGGATCACCCTGCTGAACACCGACAGCAGACTCAATAATATGGTTTTGATAAAACAAGTTTGAATTTTGACTGTAACATTGCCAAACGTAATGATATATTTCGGTGGTATTGTTAGCCACTTCTTTCAGCAGGGTTATCCTATCAATAGAGTTGAAAGCATTTCTAAGATCAACCTTCAGAAGAACATCTGCATCGGAATTAGTTAAGAAAGTACGCACCGAATGTACCGCCGCCTCACAGCCACCTTTGGTGCCAAAGCCTAGTTGAGTAGGTTGAAATTTTGTCTTAAGGTTTGAGATTATGTGCCTGCAAGCTAATTTTGAAGTTAAGCGTCGAAATGTAGAACCAACAGCAATAGGACGGATACCGTTATCCTTTTTTTTGAAGGCACACAATCTTGCCCCATATAAGTAGGGAATGAAATTGGGATTGACATTACCAGAAAGCATAAAATTACATAATTTTGTTATGTCATTAAGAAGTACCCTACCGGCGTCACCGGCAGATACGCTTACAAGGTCTTTGAGATGCTGAGGCGTAATCCCGTCAATGCCGCCGGCAGAATGATTGACAAATTCATTATTATAACAAGTATGTGACATTGAGCTACAATATTACAATAATAGCAATTAAAAAATATTGAATAATTTAATTATATAATTTTCAATTAATTAAATTAAAATTATATGTTGTTAAAATTTCGTTAAATATTATTATAGTTACTTGTCCATTAAAATTAACACATTACTATGGTAGAATATGTAGTACTAAATATTTAAACACCATATTGTAGCAAACAAATATTATTATTATCATTAGTAGTTATTTACCGATTAATTATTGCGGTATAATACATAATTTTGAATTTTTCTATAGTACTAATGTTTTTCCTATTTTTTAATGAATGATTTAAAAAAATCTTTCCCCAGTTCTGTGTATAACATTATATAAGTAATAATATAATTTGACAATAGACATTGACACTATTATATAATTAAACTTACATTCGGTGCTTTCGAGATGTTTTGTACCTGCTACAGAACTTGGCTAGTCGCTCGTTGTACCCCTGACTTCTTTCTGCTGCTCTGGTACTCGAAGATGTTGTTAGCTCACCGATGTGGTTGTGTCTGGACTTCCTCGTACTCTTCTTTTTTCTTTCATATTTATTTTTGATAAAGTTGGTACTCTTCTTTTAAGGAATTTTGATTAAGGTGTTTTCTGTGTCCTGGAATCTTCTTTCTTGGAAATTTTCTCTCTTGTCTTCTTGATTTAATAACAATGTTACTGGAGCTTTTTGTATAATTTATTTTTCAGGTCTTTTCTTCATTTCTTCTATAACATTTTTTTCATATCATCAAGCATATCATTGTCCTTTTATTAAATTAAAAATAATAAAATAAAATCGAAATAAACGTATTTATTTTCTTCAACAAAACTTCATTTTCTATGCACGGCCCGGCGGTGCGCGTGCAATGTAGCAGCGCACCGCCTGGCAGGGTCGCCATGTAATGTTGGGAGGTTCGAGGAATAAATTAAACGTCTAGCGGTCTTGAATGTAGGTTTATTACTCACTCTCTCTTATTCTATCCTACATTATAAGCACACACTACATGCTGTCCCGCCTGCCTCTCGATCTTCGGATCCATTTTGAGGAGAGGTACGGCGGGGATGGCGCCTCCTATATTCTGCCCTTCAGGGTTGCGGTTCTTGGAGGAGCAGTCAGCAGAGCAGAGCAGCAGCCGGCAAATTGAGAACGCAGCGGGCACCGTCGACGACCTACGGGTTGCCAACTGAGCCGCGCCCAGGGAGAGGCGGAATCCACCGGGCAAGTCATCGCCAACCCCCCTAAGTCCGAGCAGAGCTCCCGCGGGAGGGCGCCGCCCCCTACCATCTTATAGCGACCTAGCGGCCAGGGAGGCGCCCCCCTGTTCCTATTGTCAAGCATCCGATCACCGGGAGACGTTGTGCCCGAAGTTATTTAGTAAGCCGGTCCCGGCGAGGCGAACCATCGCTAAGAAACGCCGCTGGTGCTACTCGTGCTTGGAAAGGTACCTCCAACGAGACTGCCTGCACCAGCGGCCCTGTCCGCACTGCCAGGGCAACCACCATGCCCTTATGTGCCTGGGTGCGAACGGCGCTTCCTCTCGGGGCTCTGCCGGGCCCTCAACTCCCACGGGCGGGGGCGTTCAGCCACGCCCTCTGTCGGGCGACGCTCGCCGCTCCCCTGCCGGCCACCGTGCCCCTGGGTTTGAAGGGGGCCCTCCCTCGACCAGTCGGGGGGTCGTTCCCCCAGGGGTGGAGCGGTCGTCGCCCCCCCTCAGCGTGTTCAGAGGAACTTCACGGCCACTCAGCGGTCAGCTAGACCCTTCTCACCCCCGTTAGCTGAGTGGCCGTGACTGGAGTACCACCCTCCCCCTTTTGGTCGGTACCGGTACTATGGGGTTCCTGCGACCTCGAATCTGTCCCGGGCCTCAAGGCCGAGGGTTCCCGAAGCTTCCCAGGTCGGCCCGATCGGTGATTTCCAACCACGGGTTATTGAGATGCCGCCGGAATGCCGCTTTCGGGACTCCCGGTTCGAGTGCCGGCGTGATGGAGGCAGCTCCAGCTAAGAAGGTGGGAGCTAGGGCAGTAGCCCTAGCTCCCACCACGGCCGCCTCCACTGATCCTTTGAGCCGTCAACAGTCTATTTTCTTTAAAGAATATTAACAATGCTATAAACATTACTAATATTCCCCTTAACCACTCATGGTAAGCTTAAATTACTTCTGTGTTCACGCCAGTAGTCGAAGACCTTATTGAGTTCGCAGTCCGCGCCCTGCCATTAGGATACCGTCGCTTGAATTATTTATGTAGCCTAATCATTTTTGTAGCCGACATTCGGATGATGTTTCGACAATCAGTGGTCCATCGTGATGACCGTCGATATTGGCTGATATATAGCTATTTTGCAGTGGGAGTTCTGGATTTTGTATGGCCGACGCACCATTCGGAGCGTCCTTTTTAAGTGCATACCTTGTTATAAACTGAAGGCCACCATATCGCAGCCTATGATGGGTGACTTACCACCCGACCGCGTCAGGGCCATCCGACCATTCGCTGGAGTCGGAACCGACTTTGCTGGCCCCTTCCTCATCAAGTCCTCCAACCTTCGTAACGCGCGTTCATCTAAAGCCTATCTGTGCGTTTTTGTGTGCCTCGCCACTAAGGCCGTTCACTTAGAACTTGTAAGTGTCCTCAGCACTGAAGCCTTTGTGGCCAAGCTGGGCCGCTTCGTATCGCGTCGCGGTTTGCCGGACCTGATCCGGTCTGATTGCGGAACGAATTATAAGGGCAGGGATAGATATTTGAAAGAGGTCGTCGAATTTCTGTCTAGCAACAGGACTTATTTAGGTACTGCGATGTCCAAGAATCCAGTGGAAATTCGACCCTCCGGCTTGCCCACACTGGGGCGGTATTTTTGAGGCGGTGGTCAAGGTTGCAAAAACGCATCTCCGTCGCGTTATTGGCGAAACTATTTTGACATTTGAGGAACTTGCCACTTTATTCTGTAAAATTGAGGCGGTACTCAACTCTCGGCCCCTCTGTCCCCTCTCGTCCGATCCGAACGATTTGGAGGTTCTAACCCCGGGCCACTTCCTGATTGACCAGCCGCTTAACGCCCTGCCCGAGTACCCCTTCAGGGAAACAAACTCTTCGCGTTTGAGCAGATTTGACCTGCTGCAACAAATGACTCAGAGTTTTTGGCACCGATGGTCTCTGGAGTACCTACATCTATTACAGCAGCGCGTTAAGTAGTCTGACAAGACGGATCCTCCTCGGGTTGGAGACGTTGTGTTAGTTAAAGAAACTAACGCTTTGACTTTGTATTGGCGCCGTGGGCGCATTGTTAAGTTGTTGTATGGACCGGATGGGGTGCCTAGGGTGGCCAAGGTTTTAGTTGGAGATTCGATCTTGCAACGTGCCGTCGTGACTCTATCCCGTTTGCCAATTTACTCGCGGGCATAAGTCCTTTTGCCCGGGACGAGGGTTTGTTTAGGCAAAATCGTAACAACTTAAAACTTGCAAAACGCTCATCTCGGGCGAGGAATCGGTTTGAGGGTCGAGCCGAGCGGCCGTGCCAATTTAGTCTAGAACAATCTTTTGTCCGCGACGGCCGTGTCGGTTAGGATCGTTACGTCGCATTAAGACTGCCTCCTAAGCGTTGTCTTATTTCGTTCATATACGTGACAACGAGGCTTTCCTTGAGTTTGAGTTATTAATTTACCTTCGATTGCCATTAATTTGCGTCGACGAGTGGCTTGTGTCGTAGGTATTTCAATATCGTACGAAGGAATTTTGCTTTGTCGGTTGGAACGCTAAACTTTGTGACCCGGGAGGAGATCGCGTTCCTTTTTCGATTATAGTTTGTGCTAAGTGACGTTAGACTTGAGTCTAGATAACGGTGAACGCCCACTGGAGTGATTGCACCTTGTGGAGCAGGGCAGCGCATGTGGGTCTGCTAGCCGATTACATCGGTGACGTCTGGTTACATTACACACCTTTCTACACCACTCACACCTACCATTTACTTGCCCCTGACGGTAAGTTTGTGTTTGCTTATCCAGCCATTACATAATAATTATCCATAGGCCATTTGGGCCCGAAACCTCTGTTGCCCGTCGAGTTGGGTTACTATGGGCCCTAGCTCAGTCGACTTCTGTCTAGGCAACTGAGGGCCGTAACATATATATATATATATATATATATATATATATATATATATATATATATATATATATATATATATATATACATATATATATAATAGCTAAAGAAGTAGTATGTACGAGGTGAAAACTATATTTGTAAGTTTATAGGGTTGTAAAATGCAAAGCGTAAAAATGCTACCAAGCTAGGGTTGCCAGGTCTTTAAACCGAAAAGCCGTACAAACCATCCAGCTTAGCCGGACATTTTGATAAAAAGGCCGGACACCCTTAATTATTCAGTCTTAGTATAACACGATAATATATTTTTTATAGTAAAACAATGCATCAACGAATCAGTGTTCTTTATTATTAATCATTCAATATTTTTCCTATACCTTTAAACGAGCAATTATATATATATATATATATATATATATATATATATATATATATATATATATATATATATATATAACATTATTCGGCAGGATAACCACGGGATCTAACCAATTTATGACGAAACTTATTACCGTAAAGCGCGCGGCCTCTCGCTCCCCGCCACACCTTATCACGCCGGCGCATGCTTATGTTTTGACTATTCTTCTGATAAAAAAGTATTTCGTTGTTTTATTCTTAGTTAAAGTTAAAGTTACAGCCTATATACGTCCCACTCCTGGGCACAGGCCTCCGCTCATTTCTGAGAGTGTTTTAGGACAAGGAATTGTCCACCGCGCTGCCCCAATATGCTTGTTGGCGAACTTCACATGACTTCGAAATAATTTTTTTCTTATTTCTCAGACATGCAGGTTTCCTCACGATGTTTTCCTTCACCGCTGAGGACGTGATAAATCAGCACATAAAATTGCAATTATCAATTTCATTGGTGCCAGCTGGGATCGAACTCGGTTTGCTGGCTCACTGTGAAGTTTACAGCGAGCGCTAACCATCTGAGCTGCCACGGATCTTTATTCTTAGTGAATAAAGAGCCGTAAGAATTTTATTATTAGTGAAAATTGATAATTATATGATAAAAATGAGCGTCGGGAGATTTACTATTTAAACTTATTTTAGAGAAACTGACAACCAAAGTAAAGAGAAATGTACTAATGTAATGTAATGTTTCTTTGTTTGATTCCGAAAACATTTTATCAACTTTCTATTTGCCATAATACGACAAAAATCCAGTGCCTCAAAAACATAAATGTATGGATTTAATTCATTTGAGGCACTCTAGAGTAAGTAGATTTAACCCATAAATAAAATATACTTTCAGCAGTAAAAAAAAAATTAAAAGACATCGCATTATTCAATTCGTACATTTCAATACATTCGATACTATGAAAACGAATGTTCGGTGATTTAGCTGAATATTCGGCTGATTACGAATATTCGGTAAAGGTGCCGAATATGCTGAATACCGAATATAAAACGAATATTCGGCCCATCTCTAATAAAAAGCCCGACAAAAGCTGGACAAGCCGGACACCGTCTAATTTGGCCAGACACGCAATCAAAAAGCCTGATTTTGTCAGGCTTTATCCGGACGCCTGGCAACGCTACATCAATCCAATGCCTACATAACTTCAGTGCAATGGTGATTCGCGCTCGACTAGTGTTTTGAAGCAGTAGAACTTATGCAGTGGCTTAGAATCGATTTGCATACGAAACACACATACGAAAACGGCTGTCACATTATATCCATACATGGCGAAAATTATAAAACTCAAGCTTACTACTAAACCAACAATGGGCCGATCCTTCCATTATAGGAGTAGTTTCCAGTATAACCTGACCTCTAATTGTACGTAATGCGTTTATAATTTGAGATCAGCTTATACTGGAAGATATAGTCTGATAATTATGTAGCCACGTGTTTTAATAACATATCTGTTAAAGCTAATCTATCAAGGTAGTATAGGTTTTATTGGATATGGATTTTTTTAGTTTCATAGAATTTTTAAACTTTTTAAAATCTTCGATTTCTCCGCTCCTTTTAGGCTCATAAGGTTGTATATCTCAATTTTTTCATTTTTAATTAATTAATCAAGTAGAAATTGCAATCTACACTCAAATTTGATAGATAAAACACACGGAACTCGAAAAATCGCTACTTACCTAAATCCAGCCGTAAATTCAGAAATAAAAACACAAATTCATCCATAACTTGACTGAAAATTGGTCTTTTCTGTTTAAATTTTCTTGTTATATAGTGTAATTGATTGCCCCCCGTATTTAACCATAGTTTTCGTAGTAAATTTTCACCGTTAAATAACTAATTTTCATATAATTCGTTTTCTTATAATCGTATTTTCATAGAATTTTTAAACTTTTTAAAATCTTCGATTTATCCGCTCCTTTTAGGCTCATAAGGTCCGTGTCGTGTAGAAATTGCCAGTAGGTGAGAATTGGGGCTTTCTGCGTCACTTGCTCTCGCTTCGCTCGAGCTATGTACATGCCGCTGAAGGCCCCAATTCTCTCCATTAGAGGTCTAAGTTTTTAAATATAATTCTCGTACCGCTTTTTTTATGTTTTCTTCATTTCTAATACCGTTTCATTCGGAATCTCAAATACAAATGGTTCAATAATATAAGAACAATATATGCAAGCTAATCTATTTCGTCGTTAAAAATGCAAGGTAGTACAAAAAAAAAACAGTTACTTTAATAATAAGTACTAATCGTTAGCGGTCTAAAACTATATTTTTTCATCTTCTCGAACACAAAGGTAGTTTAAATTAAAAGATGAAGTGTTTATTTACATATATTTTATTGGAAATCACACAATCATTTTGTTTTCAAAACACTATTTCTCAATACATAAAACATTTTTAACGCACATATTTTCTTATGAGTAAAACATACATACATAATACATAAACACTCACGCCTGTCACCCAGAGGGGTAGGCAGAGACTACAGACTTCCATTTAGCACGATCCTGACATACCTTTCTCGCCTCTTCCACATTCATATACCTACGCATACATACTCGTCGGTTAAGGGTACTCTTAATTTGGCCCATTTTTAGTATATCGCCAATTTGGTCGACAAACTTCCGCCTAGGACGTCCCTTTCCGACTCTTCCATTCACTTCTGCAACATATATTTGCTTTGTCAGTCTTTCCGCATTCATTCATGAGTAAAACAGTTATACAGTAAAGTATATTTACAATAAAGTTCACAAAAAGTATTTAAATTGGGAGCTCCTAAGCAACTTATATCTACGATAGTATTATTGTCATCACAAATATCTTGCACCCATTTAATTTTTACACATCCTAATAAAAATCTTTTTATCTTTCAAATATGTCTTTATGTTTACGTGTTTTATGGATACTCATATATGTCCAAGGAACGGAATGCCAATGGAATAGCTCTATCTTTTTCTAAATGTTTTAATAGGCTGATTCTTTCACGATCTGATACTTTGATGTGTGGAACTCGCCAAACAATTTTATTTATTATAATATCTTCTACAACATCACCCGTATTTAACTTGATCGCATTAAGATTTGTATTGCTTCGTAATAATACTAACTCATGTTTACAATTAATTATAATTTTTTCGTAATCTTCTGCAAATCCTAATATCTTGTTCAATGGTATAGACGCGGAAAACGCTCCACCGCTAGTATTGCTTGTTCCGCCAGTTGACCAGCCCCAAACTCGAGCACATTTGGATTCATTTTCCTTTGAGGATAGGTAAGATTTTATTGTAGTAGTGACATCAGCATTCTTAATTTTATCTATTTCTACTCCATTAAGTTCATATCGTATGTCTTGAAAAAGAAATAGCATAGGATTATTGACAAATAGTACGTTTGATACCTTTTCTTTTGTGGTGCTGTTGTAAACGTTCACCTTTCCCTCGATATACAAACTACTGAGTGGAGGTAGTACTTACAGGTCTTGCTGATTAATAGGAATACGTATTTCGTCATTTTTGTTAAAGCTAGTTACATATGGTTTGTTTGAATGATACTCAAAACTTTCAATGCCGTTATCGTATGATGTTTATTGAGATACGTTTAAAATATTCATTTTATCAAGCCACCTAGCTTAAGAAATTCTTTGTTAGACTTGGTAAGCTTCTTTTTTAGCTGAAGAGGTGTGCCTTTGTGAGATGTTCTTTTAAAACTGGCTTGGATACACGAAGTAGATGGGCTTTTATTGAAATTTATCATTTTTTTGAAATGTAAATACAGTTGAACTTCTTCACCTCGTAAATCTATCTCTTTATTCTCAGCGTTCAATAACTTTATATTGATTGCACTTATGGAACTTTGGTTAACAGGAAAATAAATCAAGTTTCTAGGTATTTCAATTATTCGATAGCCAGGTGGTACATTAGGTGCAAATTCATAAATTATATGGCTTGCTTTCCCGTTGACAAATGAACCACTAACTACATCGCATTCAAACCGCACGATGGTTGTCGATAGAATACTGACAGGATACTTTGATTCAGTACTTATATTTGCTTTTATTGTTTCCATACCAAAGCCTAAAATTTTACATAGTGATTCGCTTCTTCTAAAGTGCACATCTTCAGGGCAAAAAATATTTGTTTTCAATGTATTGTTACGCGCTCAAATCGGCGCACTAGCGCCATCTAGTCTCGAACCGAAGAACTAAACTTCTTGAAGCTTAAAACTCGATACAGAAAGGCGCAAGAGGGACTCCTAAGATCGTCCATGTGGATCGCCTAGCGCGTTATTATGGGGCCGATAATGCTCGGGACGAGCATGTCTTAGGAGGGGGCAGTGTTACGCGCTCAAATCGCACACTAGCGCCATCTAGTCTCGAACCGAAGAACTAAACTTCTTGAAGTTTAAAACTCGAACTCTCGGTACCTTGCACGTGTTTACTGAACATTCTGGATATTTTGCTAATCTATATAAATAGGCGCTGCAAGATGCGATCGTAGTAGTGTTGATTTGGCGAGAAAAGCGAAGCTTCGGAGCGGAATAAAGTGAATCAGTGTATTTAATTATTAGTGTTTTAAGTTTTAATTTGTGTAAAGTAAATTAAAGTGTTAATTTAGGTAATTCTATCGGCAATTTTTATTGTCACGAAACTAAAGCTCGTAACAATTGGTGTCAGAAGTGGGATAAAATCATGCCGATTTTACCTAAGGAGGAAACGGAGGGTGTCCGTACCCGAAGTCAACGCCAGCAGGAGACGGACCAAAGAAGATTTGGTGGTGCAACGCCGCTGACGTCGGAGGGCCAGCCACCGGCTGCAGGCCCGTCAGTAGCCCCTACATCTGCAGCACCCGACTTAGGTGCTCTGATGGTGATGCTGCAGGAACAGGCCCGTTGGTTGAAAGAGCAGCAGAAGGAACAGGCTCGACGACAGGAGGAACAGGCTCGCCAGCAGGCGGAACAGGCACGCCGATTGAAAGAGCAGCTGCGGGGCTGTTGGCGACGCGCCTATAAGAATGTTTCAGTTTATTAAGTCAACCGATGACGAATAACTTTTCAAAGACTTATTGTCCAATAGAAATGTTCTGATAAGAAAATGCTTAGTTAAATCTTAAAGAAATGTCGAATTAATGATATGAAGGTCTTGGGTTCGACTCCCAGGCCGGACTAGTTTACTGTTTTTTAAGTAATATCTTTCAATAAATTCATATAGGGAATTTTATGTTATAAATTATGTTACCGGGTTTGTTCCCCGGTTGAAATCGTCTTTCCAACGATGTAAATTCAAAGGAATATTAAAGTGAAGTTAGAGATCGGATTTGTTCCCCGGTCGAGATGATCACTCTGTGCATAAACAGAATTAACGGAAGTTAATTGCATAAGTATTGTCCTGTATAAGTATGATATGTTTTGTACGAAAACAAATGCCTATTTGTTATGATTGATTAATGAGAACATTCACTTGTATTGTTATCTGATAAGAAACATGATAACTGATAAGAATCTTATCAGAGATAGTTTCCTACAGTTTGAAAATTAGGTGTTAGCACTTGTTTATCTAATATTGTTAAAATTAGTGTATTTCAGACTTTCATTTTTTCTGATAGCCGAGAGCCGTGCAAAGTTAGTTGTTCAAATAGTGTGAGTTCACGGAAGCACGCTGGCCACGCCCTTAGGAGGCCGAATATGTAAAAATTTAAAATGTTTGTAATTTCAGCAATTTATGTAAAAATGACTTGTAAAACATTTCAGGTTGATTGTACGTGCTAAAAAGGTGAATTCTGTGTTATTTTTATGTGAAAATTCCTGTGTATAAGTGAAATAATGATAGTTTTGTATAAGAAATTTAAAAGTGTTTTAAATAGTGAAATAAATAAAGAAAATGTAAATTAAACTATTGTATTAGTTAACATATGTATAAATTCAAGTGGGAAACATTGTTTTAACTTTCTGTGTTAAATATTTAAGAAGTTTGGATTTTGAATTTGTGATTAAAATAGGCATGTTTTGTTTTATAAATTAAAGGATTTTTGTGATACGAAAAAATAATATATATCATGGTGTAGATATTGTTTTGTGCTATCTAAATAGATAACTTGTATTTATGTATGATTTATGTGAATAAAGAAATTAAGTGAAACGTGAGAGAGTAATAGTACAAATTCATGTTGTTAAGTTGCGCAGGCACGCGAATGGCGCGGCTCACTTTCGCGTATAGCTCTGGGGGTAGCTTAGTGAACGGGTTTTATTGCAATTCGTTCGGGAAATTAGTTCGGAAAAATAAGAAAATCCTTCGGGAAAAGTGAAAAACCAGCAGTCAAGAAGAAAAAGTGTAGGGAAGTGATAGGGAAAAGTGATTACTCTCTCACGGAACGGTTTGAAGATAATTGCTGTTTTATTCCCAAGTAATTCATCCCTAAAGTTATACAGTCCACATCGAAGAATTAAGGCGTCGGGACCGGGACGACTTCGGAAGACCCGTAATCCCCGTCTGAACCTACTTGCTGAAAAAGAAAGAGGTTATCGCCCTAGTGTGTTACTCCGTTGCGGAGATCACATACGTTGTTCCCTAATCCAACGTAGGCGTTATAGGAGGCCGGATCGAGAGAAGCCTCGATTCCTCCCTTCTGTTTCTTTATCGAACGTTCCAGCCCGTCTGGTTCGTTTTAAATTGGTCCTTCCGAACCTGTTTCCTTTTCAGGGGCGGACAGGAGGAACAGGCCCGCCGACAGGAAGACCAGGTCCGTCGGTTGGAAGAGCAGATGCTCCTCATGAAGGACCTTCACGCTACCTTCGGGAAGGAGATAAAGGAGGTGAAGGATAGGGTTGCTCAACATGATAACCGCCTGTCGGAAGCTGAGACCCAAATCAACCAAGTTAAGAAAACGCTCGGTGAACTCAAACTTGGAGATGGAATTGCAGCCCCCGCAGTAGCTACTACACCTTCGCTACGTGGGTTCAAGGTACCACCGTTCGACGGCACTTCTTCCTGGTCGGCCTACAAAATCCAGTTCGAGGCCGTCATGGAGTCAAACGGCTGGAATAAAAGCCAGGTCATGACTGCACTCACCTTAGGCCTGCGCGACCAAGCCTTAACCGTTTTGGAAGCTCTCGGTAAGAAAGTGACCTACGAGCAGCTCCTTGAGGCATTGGAGGCGAGATATGGTGACGCTCACCTGGAACACGTCTTTCGCGCGCAGCTTAAAGATCGCGTGCAACGCAGCAACGAAAACCTGCAGCAGTGGGCCCTTGAGGTGGAGAAGATGGTTCGAAAAGCATACCAGTCTGTACCTGCGCTCATTGAAGGGAACCTGGTGCAGACATTCATCGACAGCATCCGCGACCTGGAAGTCAGAGCTGCTGTGAGGCTCGGGCACCACGAGACGCTTAAGGACGCCTTGGCCCATGCACTGGAGGTAGAAGCCGTGCGGCAGGATCATCGTTCCCATCGCGTCAGGGAGGTTGCAGCAGCTACAGTTCGCGACCGCAACAAAGGATACAGCCCTAGGTGCTATGGCTGTGGGAAAAGGGCCATCTTCGATCCAGCTGCCCTAAGCGAACCGCAGAAAGGGGAAGTGAACGATATCAGGAGGGTAGTGCAGCTAACGGCACTGCCTGGCGGCGACAGGATCATCGTTCACCTCACGCTAGGGAGGTTGCAGCAGTTACGGTTCGCGACCACAATAAAGGATACAGCCCTAGGTGCTATGGCTGTGGGGAAAGGGGCCATCTTCGGTCCATCTGCCCTAAGCACACCCTAGGAAGAGAAGGTGAACGGTCTCAGAAAGTAAGTGCGGCTAACAGCACCGCCCAGCAGCAGCAGGAATACGACTTTGAGATCGAACATCGCAGCGGGAAATCTCATGGCAACGCAGATGCATTATCACGAAGACCTTGTCCTGAAGATTGCAAACATTGTACTAGGCAAGAGAGTAAGGAAGTGGTATCCGTGAGGATGCTCAGGACAGACCACCTCAGCAACGAGTCGAAGGACAGTTTTCAACGTGCACAGCAGGAAGATCCGGACATCAAGCCGATCCTGGAATGGATGAAGGCCAGTGCTCCCAAGCCCAAGTGGAGCGACATCTCAGCGATGAGTTCGACCACTAAAAGCTATTGGGCCCAGTGGGACAGCTTGCTGCTTCAGGATGGAGTTCTGTGCCGTAAATGGTAAAATGTTCGGGGAGACAGCTGTCATCCACAAATGGTTGTCCCTAAAGCTAAAGTACCGGATGTTCGACAGCTGTACCATAATGATTATTCAGGAGGTCATCTGGGAGTTAAACGAACTCTACTGAAGATCCGAGAACGGTTTTACTGGGTCCACTGTCGAAACGATGTCGAGGACTGGTGTCGCAAATGTACAAGTTGTGCGGCTGTAAAGGGACCTCAGACTCGTAGTAGAGGTGCATTGAAGTTGTACAATGTTGGTGCACCATGGGAGAGAGTAGCCATTGACGTGGCGGGGCCGTTTCCGGAGAGTGAAAGCGGTAACAAGTATTTCATGGTTGTGATGGATTACTTCACTAAGTGGCCAGAAGTCTTCGCCATTCCAAATCAAGAAGCTTCAACAGTTGCTGATAAGCTAGTTCATGAAGTCTTCTGTCGTTTTGGTGTACCTTTAGAGATTCACAGCGATCAAGGAAGGAATTTTGAGTCTCAAATATTCCAGGAAACTTGCCGAGTTATGGGTACTCATAAAACAAGAACGACTTCTTATCACCCGCAATCTGATGGAATGGTGGAACGATTTAATCAGACATTGGAGAGGTACCTAGCAAAAGTTGTAGACAATCGGCAACGAGATTGGGACAAGCACATACAACCGTTTTTGTTGTCATATCGAAGTTCTGTTCACGAAAGTACAGCAGTGACACCAGCTTTCGCAAACTTTGGAAGAGAATTACGGCTGCCTGCAGACCTGATCACCGGGATACCACCTGATGCTCCACGCAGTATAACCGATTATGCAAATGACTTGCGGAACAAAATGAATGACGTTTATGAGCACGTCAGACAATCGGGCAAGCAAATGTCTGAAAAGATGAAAACCCGGTATGATCGCAAAATGAACAACAAAGGGTTCGACGAAGGTTCACTTGTGTGGTTGCACAATCCAGTCCGCAGCAAAGGGAAATCTCCTAAGCTTCAAGATAAATGGGACGGCCCGTACCGGATTGTGACCAGGATCAACGATGTAACCTACCGGATACAGAAAGGCGCAAGAGGGACTCCTAAGATCGTCCATGTGGATCGCCTAGCGCGTTATTATGGGGCCGATAATGCTCGGGACGAGCATGTCTTAGGAGGGGGCAGTGTTACGCGCTCAAATCGCACACTAGCGCCATCTAGTCTGGAACCGAAGAACTAAACTTCTTGAAGTTTAAAACTCGAACTCTCGGTACCTTGCGCGTGTTTACTTGAACATTCTGGATATTTTGCTAATCTATATAAATAGGCGCTGCAAGATGCGATCGTAGTGGTGTTGATTTGGCGAGAAAAGCGAAGCTTCGGAGCGGAATAAAGTGAATTAGTGTGTTTAATTATTAGTGTTTTAAGTTTTAATTTGTGTAAAGTAAATTAAAGTGTTTATTTAGGTAATTCTATCGGCAATTTTTATTGTCACGAACCTCAAGCTCGTAACAGTATTATTGTTACAAGTCACTTTTAGTACAGTGTTCTTAATATTATTTTTTAGATAATCACAAATATCTTGAAGCTCGTAAGACCTTCAGGTATTTTGATCATTTCTTTTTCACCATAATAAAATTTAATGTTTCTTTCATCTATATTGGGAATAGCATTGAAAATTGAAAAATACAAAAGGCCACATTCGCAGTTTCCTCGTAGTTCTATTATCAGTGAATAGTTCGTTGATAAAGAGGCTCCTGTCCCAGTTATAGACACAGTGAAAGACATTTTTATACTGATACGTTTATTTACTTCATACACTATATAAATGCTTTTTCCAGTAATTCCTTAAAAATTTTAGACAAAGATGTCCACAGTTTGTAGCACCAAACGCTTGATGTCGTGCATAATTATAGTTAATAGGTAAGTTATGCACATATTTAACTAATTCTAACGGGGGCTTTAAATTACCAAAACTGTCATAATATTCTACGTATTTATTGTGCTTTACAAAGGCTACCCAATGCATTCCAGGATTTGTGTAGCTATCCAAATTCAGTATTCCACATTCTAACTTTCTCGGTTTCAAAGGTAATTTATTTCTTATGAAAACGCCGCGAAAGAATGGAATGTCACTTGCATGTTCTAATATGTCGAGGTTAGTGAGCGCCCGTCTGGTTAGTCATCTAATTAGGTTTTTGAGGGGTTAAGATATAAACATGCTCCTTGTTTATGAAATTTAATGTATAATCCTTTTCCTAGAGCAACGTTTTCCATCATTCTGTTGTGTCTTTCAGATTCATGAAGATTCTTTTGTGCTGCTTTTGAATCATTAACAGCTTTTGCTATACCCGCTGCTCCACTAGCTAATGATCCTAAAGCTGACAATCCCGCAAATTTGGGAATAAGGGGTAAAAGTCCTCCACACTTTGGAAGAGGAATACAACGGGGTAAACTTATTCCTTTTTTATAACTAAATATTGTCTTAGCAGCTGCATAGGCATATTTTATAGCCGAGTGACTGTCTTTGGATTTTAGTTTTTTCAACTGAGACTGTATTTAGTTTATTCCCTTCTTAAATGCCTTTATACCGCTCCCCGCCCGGATTTTCGCTTTCGTCGCATTTTTGACTATCCATGAACAATTTTTTCTCCTTTCCTAGCATCCTCTGATTTCAACCTCCTCTTATCCATTTTCGAAAGTTCTAAATTCTCTTTTTGTCGAGCGCCCAAATCTTTGTTAGTGTAAGCAATATCATGGAGCATGCACGCTTCATCCAATTTGTTTATCCCACGATCGCCTTTGAGTAACCGTTTTCGAAGTTTCGTTCCGGAACCGCAAAATTGATAGCCAGGTAAATGTTACTCAAATGTTAAATTGTCTATTACTTTATTAATTATACCACTGCCTTCCTTCATCGATAAGTATAAAATGACATTATTAAGTAATAATACGTTATTTATATACCTACACCACTAATTCACTTTTATCCACCCAACTATTTTCGTCATAACTCAAACCTAACCATTTTACTAAAAGCTTATTTCCTTTTCTTTTAATGACTTTTTCAATAAGATAAAGGTCTGGAAATTTAGTGTTTTGTAGTTCGTAACCGTAAAAAGAGCCTAGAATTTTTTGATTGTGTTTGTTTTCTATTTGATAGGTTTGAGGATTGGTTTGGTTGACTTTAACGATATGAAATATTTCTGTAGACCAATTAGGGGTATAACCTTTATAAAAAATCTCCTTTGTATTTGCTTATACGAACGTAATCGCCAACGTGAAACGTTGGTCTTTGACGTATCTTAGGTTTTCGAGACTTCTTGATGTTTGACATAACTAAAATCGCATTTGAATCATTAACGTTGATGGGCTTGAATTTTGTAATGCGATGTAATGTCTATTATACCGCTTTACAACAAAATCTAAATTATTTTTGAACCATTGGTATTGTCCGCATAGACTGAATATTTCGTAAAGCCGATTTTTTAAAGTTCTTAATACTCGTTCTACGAGTAATAAGTACAATGGTCTCGTACAAGGAGGCCTTTTTAACGGAGTACATGGAATAATGATTTATATTATAATTTTTCATTAAATTCTTAAAAGAATCATTATAAAACTCTGTACCAAGATCCGTTTGTAAATTTTTAGGTTTTCGTCTTGATTCAGATAGTAAACTTTGCATCGCATTTTTGACACAATTTTTATTTTTCGATTTCAATGGTCTAACCCATACGTATTTTGACAGAGCATCGATAACTACTGGAACATATTTATATCCTTTATTAAACGTTGAATATTTTTGAAAATCAATCAAGTCAGCTTGCCATAAATCATCTATTCCTTTAATAATTGTATGTTGACGAGAAAAATTTCGTCATGCTGCTTTGTGAAGCTCATCAAAACCTACCCAAAATGAGTAAACAAGATATAGTCAATCTTGTTTACTCATTTTGTGTAGGTTTTGATGCAATCATGAGGTCGATTTCCTTTTTAGTGTAATAAAATATCCTGAAATTGCTAGTAGTAAATTTTTCTGAACTGCTAAGGTACTTTTTGACATTATTGAGAATTGTTTTCATTTCATTTTTAAGTTCTTGAACACATTTATCCACATATTCTTTATTCACAGTCTCATCTTCTTTTTCAGGAGTTTGCAGTCCTTTTAATCTTGTTGATTTCAAAACAAAATCACCTGCGTCTGTTCTTACTAAAGCGTCGCTGAGAATATCAGAGCATTGAGATAGTCGTAAACGCTTGTGAACATGATGACCAAATTTGTCTATATTCATAGCCGTCTTATCGGCTTCTGTAATGAAATGGTACTGCGTAATCCTCCTGTAGGCAGCTTAATATATTTAATGTCTTTTATGGTGCCAGATTCATGCAATTTTTCGATTATTGCTTAAAGTTCATTGTTAACCCCTGTTTACCAGCTGCCCATGATCCAAGTAGTAATTTTAATCGTTCCACTAACTCGTTTGGATCGTTCCAGTAAACAAAATCAGTGTCTTTTTTACCTTCTTTTAAAATATTGTTGCGCGCCTAAGTTGACTTCATGTAGCGTCAGGGACGAGAGCGGGGGGAGCTTTCCAGAAAATGACATCACTAATCTTTCAACCGACAGCGCCATCTAGTATCGAAACAAAGAACTAAGCTTCTAGAAGCCCGACACTCGAATATTCGACGCCTTTTCGATTGGCGCGCGTATTTACTTGAATATTCTGGATGTTTCGGTGATAATGTGTATTTAAAGGCGCTGCAAGATGCGATCGAGGAAGTATTGAATTTGGCGAGACAAGCGAAGCTTCGGAGCGGAATAAAGTGAATCAGTGTGATTAATTATTAGTGTTTTAAGTTTAATTAGTGTAAAGTGAATTAAAGTGTTAATTTTGGTAATTCAATCGGCAGTTTTTATCGTCACGAACCTCAAGCTCGAAACAATTGGTGTCAGAAGTGGGATAAAATCATGCCGATTTTACCTAAGGAGAAAATGGAAGGTGTTCGTACCCGAAGTCAACTCCAGCAGGAGACGCACCTGAGACGATAGACGTCGGAGGGCCAGCCGCCGGCAACGGAGGCTGGTCCGTCAGTAGCTCCTGCATCTGCAGCACCTGACTTAGGTGCTTTGATGGTGATGCTGCAGGAGCAGGCCCGTCGGTTGGAAGTGCAGCTGCAGCGCGGACGAGAGGAACAGGAGGAACAGGTTCGTCGGTTGGAAGAGCAGCTGCGGGGCGGACAGGATGAACAGGCCCGCTGACAAGAGGAACAGGCCCGTCGGTTGGAAGAGCAGATGCTCCTTATGAAGGACCTTTACGCTACCTTCGGGAAAGAGATACGGGAGGTGAAGGATAAGGTTGGTCAACATAACAACCGCCTGTCGGAAGCTGAAACCCGAATCGACCAAGTAAACAATCGGGTTGACAACATAATGGCTGACGTGAAGAAAATGCTGGACGACCTCAAACTTGGGGATGGAACAACAGCTCCCGTAATAGCTACAACACCTTTGCTACTTGGATTCAAAGTGCCGCCGTTCGACGGGACTTCTTCCTGGTCGGCCTACAAAATCCAGTTCGAGGCCGTCATGGAGGCGAACGGCTGGAATAAAAGTCAGCCCATGACTGCACTCACCCTAGGCCTGCGCGACCAAGCCTTAACTGTGTTGGAAGCTCTCGGTAAAGAAGTGACTTATGAGCAACTCCTTGAGGCATTGGAGGCGAGATATGGCAACAAACCTGCAGCAGTGAGCTCTAGAGGTGGAGAAGCTGGTGTGAAAAGCATACCGGTCTGTACCTGCGCTCATTGAAGGGAACCTAATGCAGACATTCATCGACGGCATCCGCGACCTGGAAGTCAGAGCTGCTGTGAGGCTCGGGCACCACGAGACGCTTAAGGAAGCTTCACCCATGCACTGGAGGTGGAAGCCGTGCGGCAGGATCATCGTTCCCATCGCGTCAGGGAGGTTGCAGCAGCTACAGTTCGCGACCGCAACAAAGGATACAGCCCTAGGTGCTATGGCTGTGGGGAAAAGGGCCATCTTCGATCCAGCTGCCCTAAGCGAACCCTAGATAGGGAAGGTGAACGATCTCAAGAGGGTAGTGCAGCTAACGGCACCACCTGGCGGCGGAAGGATCATCGTTCCCCTCACGCTAGGGATGTTGTGGCAGTTACGGTTTGCGACCACAATAAAGGATACAGCCCTAGGTGCTGTGGCTGTGGGGAAAGGGGCCATCTTCGATCTAGCTGAACTCTAGAAAGGGAAGATGAACGATCTCAGAAGGGAAGTGCGGCTAACATCACAGCCCAGCAGCAGCTGGGATACGACTTTACTATCAGACATCGCAGCGGGAAATCTCATGGCAACGCAGATGCATTGTCAAGAAGACCTTGTCATGAAGATTGGAAACATTGTACTAGGCAAGATAGTAAGGAAGTGGTATCCGTGAGGATGCTCAGGACAGACCACCTCAGCAACGAGTGGAAGGACAGCCTACGACATGCACAGCAGGAAGATCCGGACATCAAGCCGATTCTGGAATGGATGAAGGCCCGTGCTACCAAGCCTAAGTGGAGCGACGTCTCAGCGATGAGTTCGACCACTAGAAGGTATTGGGCTCATGGGATAGCTTGCTGATTCAGGATGGAGTGCTGTGCCGTAAGTGGGATGATGGTTGAGGAGACAGCTGTCATTTGCAAATGGTTGTCCCTAAAGCTAAAGTGCCGAATGTTCTACAGCTGTGCTATAATGGTCGTTCAAGAGTCCGTCTGGGAGTTAAACAAACTCTACTGAAGGTCCGAGAACAGTTTTTCTGGGTCCATTATCGTAACGATGTCGAGGATTGGTGTCGTACATGTACAAGTTGTGCGGCTGTGAGGGCACCTCAGACACGTAGTAGAGGAGCATCGAAATTGTACAATGTTGGTGCACCATGGGATAGGACAGTCCTTGACATTGCGGAGCCGTTACAGAAAGGCGCAAGAGGGACTCCTAAGATCATCCATGTGGATCGCCTGGCGCGTTATTATGGGGCAGTGTTGCGCAAGAGTTGGACGAGAGTGGGGCGAGCTTTCCAGAAAATAACATCACTAATCTTTCAGCCAACAGCGCCATCTAGTATCGAAACGAAGAACTAAGCTTCTAGAAGCCTGACACTCGAATATTCGACGCCTTGTCGATTGACGCGCGTATTTACTTGAATATTCTGGATATTTCGGAGTAATGTGTATTTAAAGGCGCAGGCGAAGACGCGATCGAGGAAGTATTGAATTTGGCAAGACAAGCGAAGCTTCGGAGCGGAATAAAGTGAATCAGTGTGATTAATTATTAGTGTTTTAAGTTTAATTAGTGTAAAGTGAATTAAAGTGTTAATTTTGGTAATTCAATCGGCAGTTTTTATCGTCATGAACCTCAAGCTCGTAACAATATCAACTCCATCTCCCTTTGGAAGACTTTCTACACTACTTTTATGATTTCTCGAGTGCTTAAACAGTGGTTTGATCACTTGCATATATTTAAATCCTTTGTTACTGCTAAAGTATGCATATATATATATATATATATATATATATATATATATATATATATATATATATATATATATATATATATACTATAGAGAGGATATTAGGAACATTTGCATATAAAAGCTGTGACCACGCGCATGTATTACACCCTCTAGCGAAATATAGCAATACTTCACTGAATATTTATTTAGAAAATATTTTAGCTATTTCCCAGTAGGTGACGCTACTAAACATAAGCTAAAAATCCGTTCTAGACACATCGTTAATCACTAAAATATTTAAAAATAAATAGTGACGTTACTGGATAACAGAGGGCACTTATTACAATAATTTTTCTTTCTTCTAGAACAATCCACTAGAAATAATAAAATTTAAAAATTATTTGCTAAATACACATTATTCTTACGATAATAAAGTGAAATCACGTTCATTTTTTGCTGCATATCGTGCCTTACTATACCTTAATGCACAACCGGGCATATTTTCTTTAAAAGTATTTTTTAAATTTATGAAACGAATGCGTCTTGACCCTTTGACGATGTCACTTGGACTACTTACTTACTTATCTTCACGCATAATCCCTAACGGGGTAGCCAGAAAGAACAGATCGCCAAGTGTCACGATCCTTACATACCTCTTTCGCTTCTTTCAGGTTCATTAACTTCTTTATACATGCACGTCTAGGTATCCGAGTACTCTTGACCCTCCCCTCTTCGAGCAATTTGCTCACATGGTCTTCGAAAGTTAGTCTCGGTCTACCTCGACACCTTTTAATATTTACTTTCGCTCTATATATTTTCTTCACCATTCGGTCTTCACTCATTCGCTCAACGTGCCCAAACCATTGGAGTACGCCCCTATCAATTTTTGTGATAAGATCATCTTTCAATCCTGCCATATTGCGAATCTCTTCGTTTCGCTTTCGGTCGCCTATGCTAACGCCACACATTTTACGAAGAGATCGCATCTCCACTGCATTCACCTTGCTTTTATGCTTCTTCTGGCATACCCAGGTTTCGCTGCTATATAACAAAGTCGGTACCAACACTGCGTTATGTATTGCAAGGCGTGCACTCTTCACCACGCCTTGCCTTTTGACTAATGCATTCAGGGCGCCATTGACTTTGTTTCCGGCAGCGACACGCCTATCCACATCTAAATCACATCTTCCATCCCGGCTGAAAGCACTCCCCAAGTATACAATTTCATTTACCTGTTCTAGACTAAAGGACAAAAATCGGAGATATATCCTATAGGACAAAAGTTACAGACGACAATTTTGTTACTGATGTCCGGTCTATTACTACTACCTATTTAAATGTCTTTGAATTTAAGTGATTCTTTTTGTTTGAGAAATTTCATAACAGGTTTGTTAATTTGTCCGTATTGGCTGATAGGTTTTAATGAACTAACGTTATTTTTCAATCGTGTTAATAATTTAAAAACTTGAAAAAGATGCTGAAGATTAACTTAACCATCAGCTTTAATTCAAAAGCATTCACTCACTCTTGCTTCGCGCTACGCGCCCACTGAAGAACATAATTCTCTCAAATATAGGTTCCAAATTTTTAGTCTAACCAAATTAGTACCTATATGCTTGCAAGTTTCTATAAATCAATTGATTTAACCAATGGTGGTGATCGCGGATGATCTAGCGGTTTGTACTACGAGTAAGCCAGAAAACCAGATGGCTGTGGTTCGATTCCCATCCAGCGACTTGACTTGAAAACACAACTATCTTCTTTTGTACTTCTGAGGACTGACCCCATGGAAGTCGACTTGGTTATCTCAAACTTGAAGACTGACAGTGCTCCCGGCTGGGACGGTATACAAACAAAATTAATAAAAATGGTTAAACCCCTAGTTGTCCCCATTATTAGTCATCTAGCCAGCCTCTGCTTCAGAAAAGGGATATTTCCGACCCTGCTTAAAAAATCTATAGTTACACCCATCTACAAGGGTGGTGACAAAAAAAATATAACTAATTATAAAAACTATTTTTCCGTTTTAAACAAAACCAAAGACACTATGCAATAGATAATAGTATCAAAGACAAAGACATGCTCTTTTATTTTAAAACGTAACCTGGCAATGTTTCTTAGAAAGAAAGAAAAAAAGAAATCACTCTGAACTTTCGGGCTTTCGGCGTTCCACGTGTCGCTTTGATGAAGGTGCTCCGTCTTTTTTATAGAATTTTATATTTGTGTCTGGACTAAAAACGAAATTATTGTACTTTGTTATATTCCTTGTAATATAGTAAACACGTAGATATATAATTTGTGGTATAAAAAGTGAAAAGTAAATTGCAAAAAGTACTTCGAAATCCGGAAGGCCCATTTTGGCGGTTGGGTCATATATGTGTTATTTTTCCAATTCTCATTAATTTTTGGTGTAATATTTAAGTAAAAATAGTTTTCTTACATATTTCAAATAACTTGACGTTGTATTTATTTCAAATTCACACAAAAATATTTTTGAAATATTGTTCGAAATGTCATACAGATAAATATTATTATTTTTTATTTTTTTTATTTTTTAATATTTTGGTATGAGTAACGAATAGAAACACATAAAACATAAAAATATACATATTTACAAACATTTTCATACAAATTTCTCCAAAAACAAAAGTGTAGAATTCAAATTAGTAGTAATTTTGGCACTAAAATTGAAGTATATGCTACTACTATGCTATAAAGGGTAATTTATGAATTTTATTACAATTTCTAGCAACCAAAAATAATTTTATTCGATAGTTTATACATTCAACAAGAATTCCTGTAAGTTTTGTCCACAAATATTGTTTCAAAGTGAAAATTTTCCCGCCATTAAGGTCCCGAAGGAACGGGTGTATAACATGTCGCGCGCTGTCAGACCTTACAGGATTGACCGATTTCAGTCTTGTCGGTTATTTCTAATGTTATCGAGAGACTAATAAATTCACGCCTTATTAACTACCTTGAAAAATTTAATATTTTATCCAGTTTCCAATTTGGTTTCAGAAAAACAAAGTCTACAGAAGACGCCATTCAAGGCTTATCCTCCTTAGTAACCCAGTATTTAGATCGTGGAAAAAAGTGCCTGACAGTCTTCTTACGTTTAAAAAAAGTTTTCGACACGGCGTCAGTCCCCACCCTTGTAAGAAAAATGGAAAGTATTGGCATTAGGGGAGTGCTACTAAAACTCCTAACTGATTACCTTAGAGACCGGTCCCAATGCGTAAAAATTGACAATTAAAATAGTACTGACACTACAATTGATTACGGTGTTCCCCAAGGTAGTGTCTTAGGTCCTACATTGTTCTTAATATACCTCAATGAACTAAATAACCTCAAAATTGAGGGAGGGCACGTATTCTCATACGCAGATGACACAGCCATAGTATTTAATGGTACATCCTGGAAATCTGTTTTTGCGGTTGCCGAGCACGGTCTCCACAGGGTTGCTATGTGGCTCAAATCCGCTCTTCTTACCCTGAACATCGCCAAAACTAACTTTATTTGCTTCGCAATCGATAAGCGTACTTTACCGCCCCCAAAGATGACATTAATAATTTACACCTGTGACATTACTTGTAATGGGCAATGTGGGTGCGATTGGATTGAGCGTGTTAAATGTACTAAATACCTTGGAGTAACTCTGGACCATCGACTATCTTGGCACCCTCAAATTGATGCTATAAATAATACGATCCGTAAACTCACATGGGTCTTTAAAAAGTTAAGACATGTAACTTCTCAAGAACTTTTAAAATATATATATACATTGCATTGGCCCAATCTGTTATGAGTTATTGCATTCCCATCTGGGGTGGCGCCACCAAAACTAAATTTCTCGACGCAGAAAGAGCCCAGAGATGCCTACTTAAGACAATGTTTTTTAAACCATTTAGATTTCCTACTGATGAACTATATCTACATCATGATTTCTTATATTTACGCGAACACTACACATGATTAAAACTACTTTTACGGATTTTATCGCGTTTATTTATGCTTTTAATTACTTTTATTTTTAATTCCCGACGTTTTGGGTGCTTTCCAGCACCCATGGTCACGGGGGACTGAGATGACTGACGTCCCGATGTCATTGTTAAACCCGGAGTACCTTCAGCTTTTTTAATTATTGTTTATGGTCCGATCTATGCAAAATGAACTGACTATGTCTTGAGGTCTTGCAGTGGTATGCTTGGGTTTAGTTTTAATTTTATTGATTATGGGATCCCAAGCAGGTGGTAGTACCCAGCCTCCTTCTCTATTGAAATTAGGATGTTTTTTAATTTCAATAGCCTCACGTATCATCCTTGGTAGGAATCGGTGTTCTTTCGCGAGAATTTGTGGTCTATCAAATCTGATAGACCACAAATCATTATGATGTCTGTTTGTTATTAATTTTTTATATAGTGATGAAAAATATTGTCATTAAAAAAACTCTATATTATCAAGTCTGTCCTTAAATTACATAAGTCCTTGCCGTATGAACACAAAGTTCAAACAGGTAGAAGGAAGTGTAAAGTAGCTCCTATTACTCCATGTAGAACTCTTTTTGCCAGAAGTCAGTTTCAAGCTCACTCTGCCAATCTCTACAATAAGCTTTACAACAAATATTTAATATATAACCTTCAACTATATGAATGTAAAAAAACAATAGCTGGCTCGAGACGCTAGGGTACCATGACGTGGAGGACTTTTTATTTAAATACGAATCGTAGACAATACAAATTTTAATGATTTATCATCACACAGGCAGTCATTCTCAGAAACATGCACACACACACTCTCTCTCTTTCTCTCCCCACACACACCCACACACGCATTCACACACCCATACACACACACACACACACACACACACACACACACACACACACACACACAAACACACACACACACACATTTGACATAAAATATAGTGGTTATTAACCGACCCCAAGATTTTTTTTATCGCAGTTTTGGCACAATTTAATATCTGAAATTTATCATTCATTTAGTATTGAAATACTGTAAAATCTATAGATTAGTTTAGTTAAAAACACTAAAAATAAATATTGTATTCTCGGTCCAATGGAAGAGCAGAGTCACCCAACACAAGCATTACTACGTGCTTCCTGGGGGACACTGGCCACAAAATAATGCTTGTAGACCTAAGTTAAATAAATAAACAATTTTTATTTATTTATTATTATTATTCGAATTTAAATTAGTGATAAAAAAACTATACACGTTGTAATGAAATATAGATGACTTCGTAATTCTTTGGGTTTACGTAAAAGGTTATTTTAAATCGTGTGAGTACGCTTGTGCAAAGTTAATGCGGGATAATTAAGTTGGTTGACTATAATTCTAAAATAACATATTTTAAATTTATTCTATTTAAAAAAAAGTCCCACTGGGTTTCTTGTTGGTTTTTCCCAGGGCAGTATCTTTTTCCAAACCTGTATTGAATTAAAGTGATTTTATTCTATTCTAATAATTTTTGGGTTCCCTACTGATGGTAAAATTATCTAGCTCATCATCAGTAATCAATTATCACTATCACGTCTTCTTATTTTATTAACGTTGATATTATGTTATGTAAACCATTTTTCGGTTACCTAACGAAAATTCGATTATATAGATTTTTGGAAATGTGATTTTTTTATAACATGTTTCGTTCTAATTATATAATACAATTTTTATATCATGTAATATTTGTGATAAAATTAGTTTAAATCTATACGTTTTTATTTCACGCAAGAGATCGAAATAGAATTATTCAATTTCAATCAAAATCTTAAATCTTAAATTCTTAAAGTTTTTAATCGTCAAATGTGTTATTTATCCTATACTATTAAACGAGCAATTCTTGTATATATGTATATATATATATATATAATCGGGATCTCGGAAACGGCTCCAACGATTTTCATAAAATTTAGTGTCCAGGGAGTTTCGGGGATAATAAATCGATCTAGCTAAGATTTATTTTTAGAAAATGTCTTTTTGTCCGTGTTTTTAGGCAATTAAAAACTGCTACAATATAGTTAGAATAAGAAGGTAAATTTTGACAGTTTGGTAATGATTATAAATAGCTTATTGGTATAATGGGCGGTCACAAAATCGTAAAACCCCGGTTCGAGCCCAGACCGACCGACCGACTTTTTTATTTTTTTTTCAAGTTTCTTTCTTTTTTGAGAAAATATATTTTTTTCGAGCCCTTTTTTTAGTATTTTTTAAAAACACGAAAATTTAAATAAAAATAATTGCACTCATGATTTTTTATTCAAATAACCAGTTCAGTTTTTTCTGTTATGTCGCTAAGATCAAAAAATATTATTTATAATTCATCAGTATGTAATTTGTATCTAAATATAATTTCCAAAACACACGAATTAAAAAAATCGAGCGAAAAATACCGAGCAAAGCTCGGTCAACCAGGTACTATTAGTTACGTAATAAAAAATTTGTATTTCGTCCAAATTATGTTTTATTTTGAAAATGGGGAAATTTTATTTCACATGACAACACTTAACACAAACCGTAGCCGTAGACAGAGAAAGTCTACGCTACGACCTACGACACAAACACCTCTACGCTAGGAGGAATGGTGTTCTGTGCAAACACCAAACCGTAGACAGAGAAACCGTGGGTAAATCTTTGTTTCAGAGAGCACGAGGGATCTGTGACAGTAAACACCTGGCTGCCGAGCTCCACCATGTTAAGCAAGTTTTGCATGACTACAAGCTTCGGGTCCCGCGCCTACGTCACAGTGAACGAGTGAAGCCGGCCACAGTCGAGCGTGTACCTGCTGTACTGCCATATGTTAGAGGAGTCACTGACAAGATTGGCTACATCTTGAAGCGCGCTTCCATCAAAACATACTTTAAGCCGCTGAAGAAGATTGATCAGTTTTTAACATCAGTCAAGTGTAATGTCCCTCTGCAAGATGCAGGAGTGTACAAGCTTGATTGTGAATGTGGTCTCTCCTACATAGGACAAACTAAAAGATCAATTAAAACCCGCGTTAAAGAACATATAGCTGATGTGAAGAATCGACGCTCCGGGAAGTCTGCAGTCTGTGAACACGTACAGGATCGCCCCCGTCACTACATCAGATTTGATAGACCAAATCCTCGTTAAAGAACACCGATTCCTTCCAAGGATGATTCGCGAGACTATTGAAATCAAAAAAACGTCCTAATTTCAATAGAGAAGATGGCTGGGTGCTACTATCTGTTTGGGATCCTATAATAAATAAAATTAAATCCCAACCCAAACATACAACTGCAAGACCTCAAGATACCGTAAGTTCATACTGTGTAGATCGGAACAAAAGTAAAATTTTAATCTATGGTAACCGCGGTTAACAATGACATCTGGACGTTGAACATCTCAGTCCCGCCCGTGACCATGAGTGCTGTAAAGCGTTCGAAACGTCGGGTATTTAAAAAGTTAAATATACGCGATAAATTCCGTAAAAACTAGTATTATTTCAATGTGTAGTGTTCGCGTAAATATAAGAAATCATTATTTCTATGACATTTATCTGGGGCCAAATGTGAGACACATATCGAAGAAAAAATGAATAGGTATTCAAAATCGGTCCACGATGGAGAAATCAGTGAACATAAATAAAAAAATAAAATAAAAGAAAAAAACATACAGCCGTACATAGAACCTCGTCCTTTTATGAAGTCTTAAAAATCAACGTCAGCTATTCCATAATTTTATATTTTGGCGAAATAAATTTCGGTCTATCACCTACCAATCAAAATATGATCACAGAATAAATAATATTACGTATGATACCTATGTGCAATAGTATGTTATGTGGATGTCGATTTACGAAGAAAATTGAATTTTTTTCGTTTTGTTGATAAACACGGTCGACTTTTTTTCCCTCGTCTATAATTTATCTTTCATTCTAAAAGGTATAATTTTATTTTATTTGAATTAATTTAATACTCATCAGAAAAGCCGGCATTTGCCTTTGGCAGATATAGATAGGTAGAAACTTACATATAAAAATAACAGCTCACTTCTTTAGGGTAGTTAGTACCTACTAAATGTCTATACACAATCATTATGTATTAACTGAGCATTGGTTAAAAGCTTATAACTTAAGGTTTTACTTCAGTAATCACAAGGTGGTCAGTTTTTTCAGCAGACAAACTGTTTTAAGAGGTGGCTCCTTAGCTAGTAAATTATTATCATGTAAAGATATTGTGACTCTATCTGTTGAGCGAACTCTAGAAATGACATGTGTTAAGTTTGAGCACCTGATTTTTGTGAGCGTCTACACACCTCCATGTTCTATATAATACGATAGTTTTGAAAAATGTGGAGGAAGTTTTTGTTAAGCTTATCAAACAGAATAAATCTGTTGTGATTGTAAATCATATGGTATATCAAATTTATTTTTAGAGACAGCGTGTATTGCTGAATCTAGTGCAATGTTTTGATAACAATTTTATAAATGTTAATCCGTTGCATAAATGTATATGTCAAAAATTGAGTTTTGATCATTGTGGGTGATTATAGTCAACCAAATCTAAGAAATACCTTTTGACGTTTCACATTAATCATTCCGCAATAACTTTGCACAAGCTTACTCACACGATTTAAAATAACCTTTTACGTAAATCCGAAGAATTATGAAATTATCTATATTTCATTACAACGTGTATGGTTTTTTATCATTTATTTAAATTCGAATCTTTCAAACCAAACAAAATATTAAAAAATAACCAGTATCAACTTTTTTTACTTGACGTCGTTTCAATGATATGTCGCTATGTAACTTACCGTAGTGTTTGAATGATTAAAATTCTTTTTTTTTATATTATAATTTGTTACGCGAATAATCGGCAGAAATATTCAAATAATCGGAAAAAAATACAAATAATCGGATGGCATGTCTGGTGCAATAAGTCTGACAGCTGTCAAAATGTATTTCTTAGATTTGGTTGGCTATAGTTTCCTTACCTTATCCTATACTATTAAACGAGCAATTCTTGTATATATATATAATCGGGATCTCGGAAACGGCTCCAACGATTTTCGTAAAATTTAGTGTCCAGGGAGTTTCGGGGATAAAAAAATCGATCTAGCTAGGATTTATAAGACATTAGCACGGACAAAAAGACATTTAGAAAATGTCTTTTTGTCCGTGTTTTTTTAGGGGGTCATTGTAGAAGCGTGCTCGTCGCAACCCCTGCCAGCCCTTTTCAGGGCTGCAATTCTACACAGCTGCGCACCCATGCGAACGAGGGTTAGGGCGTCCCCCCAAGGCGACGCACACCAGCTCGTCCCCGTTGGTGTGGAATGCAGCGCGCAAAGCGGCGATGGGGACCGCCACCCGTCACGCACAGCCCGACACGGCGGAAGGTGGTGGACGGAGTGCAGAGTTGGCACGTGGAATGTTAGAGGAGGCATGAGAGATAAGACGAATGAGTTGATCGAAATAATGAAAGAAAGAGAATTAGATGTCGTGTGTATGGCGGAGACCAAACGGAAAGGCAGTGGTATTGAAGAGCTCCCTGGCGGGACGTTAGCTATATGGTCCGGAGTCCCGGAAAGCGAGAACGCCTGCCAAGGAGTGGGAGTGCTGTTGTCGTCCCGGTTGGTCGATCTTATGACTGAATACAAGGTTGTGAACTCAAGACTTCTCTGGGTTCGCTTCAAAATGGGACTGACGAAGTTATTCCTTTTGGCTGTTTATGCGCCGGTAGCTTCGTCGTCCAGGGCTGAGCTGGAGGAGTTTTGGGAGAATGTAAGAGAAGTTCTAGATTTGGTTAAGGGAAACGAAAGAACTGTTGTATGTGGTGATTTGAATGGATGGGTAGGCATCGCTCGACCAGGTTACGAGTCGGTGCTTGGAAAGTTTGGAGATAAAAGGGTTAATGATGCTGGCAAGCTTATACTGGCTGTATGCAAGGAAAAGGGTCTTCTTGTGACAAACACTATGTTTAATCACAGGAAGATCCATATGTACACTAGAGAAAGAAAGAATGAGAGAAGTATGATTGATTTGTTCCTGGTGGATGACCGACTGCGAAAACAGGTGATGGATACACGAGTGTTCAGGGGTGCTGACCTGGGAACGGATCATTATCTAGTAATTACTAGATTTAGGGGTTTGTTCGCGGGTTGGCGCCACCGGACGGCAGTAACAGAACCACAGTCGGTCCGTCGCATCCGAAGCTGGAAGCTTCAGGAAGCGGATACTAGGGACAAATATCACACGAGGGTAGCCGAAAAGCTTGACACCATCGATGGCAGGAAAGAATGTGTGGAGAGAATATGGCAGAACCTTAGGGATGGAATGGTAAGTGCAGCGGAAGAAGTATGTGGTACGACAAAAAGAGGTAGTAGTAAAAGAAGAGATGCATGGTGGAATGACGAAGTGAAAGAAGCTGTAAAAAAGAAGAAAAAAGCATGGTTAGACTACTTAGCCTCTAGTAACGATGAGCATATGAGAGAGAAGATGAAAGAAAGATATAAGCTGCAGAAAGTTCATGCGAAAACATTGATTGAGGAAGTACGTGAAAGGTGTAGAATAGAAGCGGACGAGAGGTTGTCGCACAACTTTAGGGAAAACTCCAAACTCTTCTGGAAAGAGGTTGGAAGGTCCCGGAGTGGTGCGACAGCTTTAAGAATGAACAAAGTGCTTTCGAGAACCAATGACGTCCTCTCAGAAAAATCGGACGTCATGCAGCGATGGAGTGAATTTTATAGAGAATTGTATGCGTGTCACGATCTTAGTGAAGGATCCGGGGGTGACGCCGTGACTGGCACGCCAGACACGGACCTCGATGACACTGAGGTCATCAGCATGAAAGAGATTGAACGTGCGATTCGAAGTTTGAAATGTGGTAAGGCTGCGGGACTAGACAGAGTTACTGCTGAAATGGTCAAATACGGTGGGCCTCGCGTCTGGGACAGCTTTCATCTGCTGGGCAATTTGTGCTGGCGGACGGGAGATGTCCCGGATGATTGGCGATCCGCGATCATTGTGCCTTTATATAAAGGTAAAGGTTCACATTTTGACTGCGGGAGCTATCGGGCGATCAGCTTGACCAGTTTAGCAAGTAAAGTTTATTCGAAGGTTTTGACACGCAGGATGCAAGAGAAATCGGAAAGATTCTTATGGGAAGCACAATGCGGATTTAGACCTGGAAGAGGATGCACGGATCAAATGTTTTCTCTCCGCATGATCACAGAGAAGCTTCTGAGTGTTAACCAGAGGATTTTCTGTGCTTTTGTGGATCTGGAGAAAGCATTTGATAAGGTTATAAGGAAGAAAATGTGGGAACTGTTGCCGGGATATGGTGTGGATGGTCGATTGTTAAGGGCTGTGCAGTCACTTTACTATGACTGTAAAGCCTGTGTGCGGGTAGGGCATGACCTGTCACCCATGTTTAGCGTCCAAGCGGGCGTAAAACAGGGTTGTGTCATGTCTTCCTGGCTGTTCATACTGTATCTCGACAGCTGTTTACAGAAGCTGAAAGATAGCTGTTTGGGTGTGAAATTGGGTGACATAAAAGTTAATTGTCTGCTGTATGCTGATGATGCAGTGCTTATTGCACCATCAGAAGCAGAACTGCAGGCATTAGTCACGTGTATGAAAGAGGAATGTGAAATTAAAGGTCTCCGTTTGAATGCTAATAAAACTAAGGTTCTGGTATTTGAAAAGGACGAAGAGAGAACGAAATGTGAAATATGGGTAAATCAGGAATGTCTAGAACAGGTAAATGAAATTGTATACTTGGGGAGTGCTTTCAGCCGGGATGGAAGATGTGATTTAGATGTGGATAGGCGTGTCGCTGCCGGAAACAAAGTCAATGGTGCCCTGAATGCATTAATAAAAAGGCAAGGCGTGGTGAAGAGTGCACGCCTTGCAATACATAACGCAGTGTTGGTACCGACTTTGTTATATGGCAGCGAAACCTGGGTATGCCAGAAGAAGCATAAAAGCAAGTTGAATGCAGTGGAGATGCGATCTCTTCGTAAAATGTGTGGCGTTACCATAGCCGACCAAAAGCGAAACGAAGAGATTCGCAATATGGCAGGATTGAAAGATGAGCTTATCACAAAAATTGATAGGGGCGTACTCCAATGGTTTGGACACGTTGAACGAATGAGTGAAGACCGAATGGTGAAGAAAATATATAGAGCGAAAGTAAATATTAAAAGGTGTCGAGGTAGACCGAGACTAACTTTCGAAGACCATGTGAGCAAATTGCTCGAAGAGGGGAGGGTCAAGAGTACTCGGATACCTAGACGTGCATGTATGAAGAAGTTAATGAACCTGAAAGAAGCGAAAGAGGTATGTAAGGATCGTGACACTTGGCGATCTGTTCTCTCTGGCTACCCCGTTAGGGATTGTGCGTGACGATAAGTAAGTAAGTAAGTCCGTGTTTTTAGGCAATGAAAAACTGCTACAATATCGTTAGAATAAGAAGGTAAATTTTGACAGATTGTTAATGATTGTAAATAGCTTAATTGGTACAATGGGCGGTCACAGAATCGGAAAACCCCGGTTCGAGCCCCAACCGACCGACTTTTTTTTAATTTTTTTTTCAAGTTCCTTTCTTTTTTGAGAAAATCTATTTACTCAAGCCCTTTTTTTTAGTATTTTTTAAAAACACGAAAATTTAAATTAAAATAATTGCACTCATGATTTTTTATTCAAATAACCAGTTCCGTTTTTTCTGTTATGTTGCTAAGATCAAAAAATATTATTTATATTTCATCAGTATGTAATTTGTATCTAAATATAATTTCCAAAACACACGAATTAAAAAAAATCCAGCAAAAAATACCGAGCCAGGTACTGTTTACTAAAAGCAATTAGATATAAAAGTTGTGTTTGTTCCAGTAAATGCAGCACGTCGCTTGGAGAAGTTGAGGAGTAACATAAATAAAAAACTTACATCACTTTCATAGAAAAATAATTCAGATTTTTTGTATGAAATATTAGTTAAGCTAATTTGCAATGAATTTATTAATACTTTTACTTCTAAAACATTTTCATTGTTCAGTTGGAAGGCATTCAATGAATGGGCGACAGTAGGAGTCCATAAGAGCAGACAAAGGTTTTATGAACTTTACCATGAAATGTCATATAATACAAACGTCGAATTTAGAGAATATGTAAAAAAAATATTCAAAAACATTTAAAAGAGTGTGCTCCACAGCCAAATTTTGCATTTAAGCAACAAATTAAGACGGCTTCTAATGAAATTAAAATGACATAGAGTATAGTTAATAGTGAAACTAGTAAGGTCAACTCAACACAACAATCAGTTAAGTTATAATTACAAAATAACTGAATCAAATCATCCTGATTTGATTACTGCAGTAGTTTTTGAAAATTATTTTACTGACATTCCGATTTTAACCACTGTCATTGAATTTTTCTCCTACCGTCGCCGAATCACTACATAAAATGTAAATTCATGTACAAAGAGTTTTTCAGTTCATGAAGTATCGTCAAAAGATATTGTGAAATATTTTAAAACTATTGATGTTAATAAAACTTCAGATCTGTGGGGGTTTCCGTTAAAATTGCGTCTATAATAGATACAACTCAACTAGCTATTTTTTATACTAGTATCGAATCTGATTTTTCCTGATTTAATGAAGCATAGTTAAGTAATACCTTTATTTAAATCTGGTAGTACATTGGATCCCGCCATTTTAGACCTATTACTGTACTGCCAACACTTTGTGAAATTTTGAATAAAATGATTTTTATCAAATGTTAATCAATAATTTATTTTAAATCATTACTATTCAGTTCAAATCGAACACCGCAACGATGAAAAACGGGAAATCGTTGTAGTACAGTCCCAAATCCGGGACCTCACATGTTCAATCCCTCAAGGTAGTGTCTTAGGATGCCTATTGTTTTTAATATATATAAACGATTTACCCAAGATAATAAATAACGAAAACACATTAAGCGTACTCTTTGCCGACGATGTGTCAGTGTTAGTGAACTGCGATAAAAACACAAATTATAACTATATTATCAACAATACTCTACACACTATAACAAATTGGCTTGAAGATCACAACTTAGAAATTAACTTTAAAAAGACCAAAATTATGCAATTTAAAACATATAAAAGCAGCCCATTAACTTTAAACATAAACTTTAATAATATACAACTAGAAGAAGTTGATACTTTTAATCTTTTAGGTTTGAAAGTAGATTAAAACATCAATTGGAAAACGCACATTAATTATATAAAGTCTAAAATTTCAAAATTTACGTATGCTTTAGTCAAATTAAATACACCACTGACACAGCCACGGCATTGTCAGCTTACTATGCCTATGCTCATTCGTGGCTTAAGTACGGAGTTATGTTGTGGGGAAGTAGCGTCGATGTGCAGCAGCTTTTTATTACCCAGAAGAAGTGCGTTAGAATACTAGCCCAGATAGATAACACTACTAGCTGTAGACCGTATTTCAAACAACTAAATATTCTTACCTTACCCTGTATGTACATTTATGATCTATGCCTGTTTGTCCACAAAAATAATAATAGTTTTAAGAAAATTAAAGATACGCATAACTTAAATACACGTAACAAAAATAAATTATACCTACCACAGTCGCGAACAAAAATGTTAAATACAAGCCCCTACTATATGGCAATAAAAGTATATAATAAATTACCACAGGAAATAAAAAATATATCAGAATTAACCAAATTTAAATCAAGACTCGGTAAATATTTAAAACAAAACCCCTTCTACTCAGTAGAAGAGTATTTAGATAAAAAATAACACTATTATATATTTTTTATATCTTTTTATAGCTTTTCATTTGATTTTATTTTATGTATGTTAATAGTATATAAGCAGTGCCCTTGTCAAATTTGCAGTGCCTGAAAAGGGCGTCTAAGTTGTAAGCACATTTTTAATTTAATACCAATTATGTACACTTAGATTGTAAATAAATGATTTGATTTGATTGATTTGATTCTTATTTTAATAAATACGTTGTTTTATTTTTTTTTCATTTTTATCACTATCCCACAAAATGCCAAAACTAAATACACTATCGATAACGCTTATCGCCAACAATAATGCGCATCACTATGCTCGCCCCTAAGGCCCATGAGTGGGAGAGAGAGTGAAATACTTCGATGATTTAGACCGAAACTGCACGTAGGGCAAAGTCAAAGTTATGTCAATCAGTATTGCGGCCATAATGGCATGAATTTATTATTGTGACATCTAGCATCACGTAGTTAATAATCGATTATCATCATAACTAGTAATATCGGTTCTTCAAGGCAACGTTTTTCGTGATTTCTCCACTAAGCTCTAGGCTGGTATTGTAGGAACCAAGAACATTGACTGACACCGTTTACCCCGTTTACACCTATAATTACCAAAGGACCCCGATTCATTACCAGGTGTAGATTTGATACGGGCGTGCGTGCGTGCTTGCTCGCGTGCGTATGTGTGTTTGGGCGTGTTTGAGTGTACGCGTGCGTTAGTAATGGGTCAGCTATGAGGGGAAAGTGAGTTTTTCGCTACCTGATAATAAGCATGGAGCAACCAGGGCGGACAAAGACCTCATGTCTGGAAAGAGGCAGCAGAATATATTGTAGATGCTAGGCAGAAGGAATTGTGAGTGGCGTTTGATAAAGTTGCTGTGTGAAGTGGGAATCGGTACTCGAGAGACCCATTACTGCCACAGGGTGTCATAGACCGGGGAATTTATTATTTTTCTGTGGGTTAGAATTTTTGATTTTAAAATGTAGATTTCGCGAAACCGTAGTAAGGAAAGTGTGTATTTGCGCGACCAGGTTTTTATACCAGGTATTTATTTGCAAGTACGCCGACCAAGTGCCGACACAAAATACTCGCAAGACTTCAAAGTATTCGAATATTCTCGCTCTGTCGACACTCAACGCAATTCTGCTCCTTATTTATATTCTATTACGGATCATTGTTCTATCAAGGTATATTTATTTAAAAGGATTGAAAGTATTTCTTTTGTAAACACCATTCTGTTACTTATTCATATTAAGTTACGGATCAATGTTCTATGCAAGTATGTTTCTTCCAACAAGGCTTGAAACTTTACTATTTTAGCATATCGTCTTTTAAGTACTAACACCGCGGAAGTCAAAACTGGCACTGCAAACTGGCAACTTTTCAGGAGAGCAAAAAACCATGCCCTATTATATATCGCGATATTAATATTTAAATTTTTATATGCAAATTTATAAAAATAGATAAATCAAAACCAAGATTTTTGTTAAGGTTGTTTTAAAAAATATAATTTTTCTGACATACGCGGTGTTACCACATTAAAATAAAGGTTATGGGGAGACTAAAGACTCTGTACACTGAGTTACAAAGACACTGTAAATATTTATAAATCATTTATTTCAATTAAAATTAAAATAAGAGGTAGACTTATACCTCTTAAAAAATACAAAACATAATACATTTTCTTCTACAACTTTTTAACCACTCTTCTAACTTTTTCATTACAAATGATTAACAATTTTACTTTATTGCACTGTTTGTTAACCTGGATAATTATTTGGTATAAATTATCTTACATCAAAATGGAATACTGACAAGTATTACTTAAACACATTATATCAAAATAACAAAAATACAATATCAGGCATTATAAAATCTTAATGAAGTAAAGTATCGTAAAAACTATGACAATCAGGCGGAATAACTGACTTTAGTTCTTGCAGATGTTTCCATTCGGATTCATTTATTTTTTGATGATTATTATAAAGCTTAGTCCTTGGGCCCGGTCTTGTACCTATTATTTTTGGCTCTTCCAGGCAAATTTTTATAGTCATCCTGAAAGCTTAACTTGTAGTTAATAATGCCGTTAGGGTTATATTCCAAAGCTCTCAAATCTGTGACTGTAGGATCGTTGGCAACTCTGCCAGGCCGGATGGACTCGTACAAAAAATCAGCTTTGTTTGAGTAGTCAAAAAAAGTCGTATGATAAAAAGTTTACCATGAAAGGTTGTTTCGGCCGAGCTTCCTTGGAAATAGTGGCATACTGGGAAGGTAAGTATATCTCCTTATTTTTAAGCCTGCATTCAATTGCACTATGGCTGGAGTCACACTCCATTTGGGTATGTCCCTTTTCAAGGAATTTCTGTGTTATTACGACATTATATTGCATGGCTAAATCTAAAAGAGCATTCGCTAGAACAACGTTTCTGTTTTGGGATGTACATCCATCACAAAACAGGATAAGTGGCAAAGGTTTTCCTGAAAGTGTTTTTCTCAGGCAATCTATGACGCATGATGCCAAAACAGAAGCCACCAATCCTGCATTATGCTCGTCAAACCAGTAACAATAGACATCTTTTGCGGCTAGGTTAAACATTGTGAAATTGTGCACACAGAGCTTAGTTTTATAGTACAATGCACTAGCCTGCAACATCGGACACAACTTTACTGATTGGAAGTCATGCGTAAATACGTGTGCTTCTCCTGCTACCTGTTACTACACGGGGTTTAACCTTTTGAGCGCCACGCCAAAAACGCATTATCTTGTTCTGTACGCCAAAGCGAAAAGTAAACAAAAATATCTACGAAAAAAATCGTGTCGCCAAGAGTTGATATATCGATCCGATCTACGCAAAATGAACTAACTGTGTTTTGCATATTTGATATTTATATACTGATATATTGTAATTTTATAATATTAAAATAAAAAAATTCATCATCATCGACGCTTTCCTTAAAGCGAAGGAGTTCTGAGGAATCGTTCATGTTGCACTGCACTACTTTTTCCGCTTTCGTTTATGACATCATCAGGGTGTCATCTATCATGACCACGGCGCCCAATAAACTGATAATTGATGACGCGCTAAGGATGCGCCAGAGTTGAGATATTAGATATATTGTGCGAAGTTGATTTGATAAAATTTTCTTTTATTTATGTAGCTGATGATAGTTTTATGTTTCTTACCTTTTGTTTTATTCAAATATCAATAATAATTTAAAAAATAACACGTTTGTGTTTAATTTTGAATAGTTTTCAATAAATCTATGCCTAACGCATTAAAACCCTTCTATTATAACACACTAGCGGTCAAACACAGACGACTTTGGCGTGCTGGGGTGCTGGAGATAGTATTTGCTTAGATAAAAATCCATTTTTTTAGTTCAATGTAAGAAAAATTAAGTACTTGTGGCTCTAGGAGACTTGTTTTTTATACTCACATGTTGCTGGGTTATTCTTTTTTTAGGAGTGTAGAATTAAAATACCGGTAATAATTTTCCAATATCGATATTTCTTATTTTTGTGGGCCGGGGTTTTTGTCAACTATAGACGTCATTGGCACTCGTGGCTCGCAGGTGCTGGTCAAGTATAGGCGACTTTGGCACTCAAAAGGTTAATATTTAATGTAAATATTTTTAAAATCTCGAATGAAATGAATACATAGCTTAAAAGACGGGCACCCAAGTCAAAAATCTTAAAATAATGAAATCCATGCTCTCTGTCTATGATGGTCTATGACTTTAATGGCGGAAAAGCGGCAAGAGGCTTTCGTCACCTAAGAACGCGTTTATGTTTTCGTAAGAAATGATTTAGAAGATATGGATCGTTTTATGAATTCTAATATTGACCAACAGACAATATATGAAATTTATCGAGCATGTCGCCTTTGTGGTGCCGGTGCCGGCTACAAAATGCCTATAATTCAAAATGTTGTAGATTTGGATGGACGCGATGTGGAATTGAAGCAGAAAATTCGGGAATGTGTGCAAATTGAGGTAAACTGGACCATTTTAAATAAATAGGACCAAAAAACTATTTCTGTATTTATAGAAACCTTCCGCAATAATATTCATGTTTAAAGAATATATATTTATATAGTCTACACAAATTGTTTTTGTTTTACAAACTAAGTTTCAACGAAAACTTTAGAAAAATGTAATTACACCTAACGTTTTTCATTTTATGTAATGCGGCGAAAAATGCCGTATTTTATCAGTTCCGTTTATTTCTTTGAGTTGAATTTGCTTCAAAAGACCTTAAACCACATAAATTAGGTTAAATTAACGAATATTTATTGAAACTTAAGAACTGACATAAATTACAAACTTCCTGTAATTCCTATAAGAATTCCTTTCTAGGAAATCATTTAGGAATTTTCGAAAGGGTTTTCTGGACAATACATTCTTGCTTATGCCTATTAGTCCATTCACCCTCAATAATGATGCCAGGAAAGAAGGTGGGCAGAGCTTATATAGCTTCCATTTAGCCTGATTCTGCCACACCCATGTTACATCTCTATATACTATTTACTTTTAATTTGGCCTATTGATAACATATCGCCAATTTGATTGAAAACCTCTGATGTCATGTAATGTAATGTCTCAGAAATGAGAGGTCTGTGTCCAGCAGTAACTTTTAAGTATTCATAGTTGACTTTGCCTCTTGACTCTTTCCTTATTCTTTCTTTTTACAAGTCTCCTAACCATGGAGTCCAGGTCATATATTATGTATTCTAAGATTATTAATTATATTTACTTCTTTGTGCCACACCATGCTCAATGTAAATGTTTAGGTAGGTAGAATGTTAGCGCTCCCTGTAAATTTCACAGTATGAGAGCAAATAATGTTCGATCGCCGCCGACACCAATAAAGTTGTTAACTGCAATTTCAAGTGCTGATTTACCACATGCTTGGCAGTTTAGGAAAACATTGTGGGGAAACCTGTATGTCAGAGAAATAATAAAAAAAGTATATCGAAGATATGTGAATTGCACCAAAATACATTGGGGCAGTGTAGTGGACACTTCCTTGCCCTAAAACCTTCTCTAAAATTAGGGCAAGCCCATATATGTGCTCAGTAGTGGCTCATATATAGGCTGTAACTAACTGTGTGGCACTGTGTGTGTAGGTATTAATTTATTTAAAGGTGTCGAGTTATTAGGACAACAATTAAGTTGTGTAATTGTTCATATCCTCATATTGTTTCATGGTAAGGTTTAATAAGAAGTTTTAAAGCAATAGTTCACTTGTTGATGTAACACTTTTTTGTTACACATTTTCTTATGCCTTATTTTGTATTAGCGAAGCACCTTTTAATTATATGTGGTAGAGCCATGCTGCAGTTATATTAGTAGTATAGTTGTAGCGCGAATGGGTCAGCTCGACCGGTTAAGGACCACCATCTCACAGAATACCAGTGTCAAATAGTAGCTTAATGCTGCTGTGTTTCGTATGGTGAGTGTAAAGAACTGGAGTCCCTTTTTACTCAAAATGAGGCATTCAATCTTAGTCCTCACGGATGACAACACATCTGCATATTGATTCGTAATTGAGGATAGATGTAGATGTCTATGGGTCACAGCAACCACTTACTATCAGGTGGACTGTGTGCTCATTTGTCACTATCCTATATAAAAACCCTTGCTTTGACTAGATGAGATCTATTAATGTAGCATCATTTCGACTTGAGATTATTCAAAGAATATTTATTATGTCAATTATTTGTTTTTAAAAAAAAAATGAACTTTTTGTTATAAGATATAGCCTCGATCCCTTGCATTTGGCATTGCTCTCTAATATTTTCGTATTGTTCGTAAAGTTTCATCACAATTGCTTCAGCTATTCCTAAGGTAAGCCTGGATAGTCAGACAGACAGAGCGATATCATTTTTTAAAATGGTTAATGTCTTAATAGCATGAGAATAAGCCCCCAAGTTTAATAGCTTGCACCAACTGATGTGCTGGAAAGCACCTGAAACGTCGGGTATTAAAATTAAGCAAATTAAATGTGATAAAATCTGTAAAAGTAGTTTTATTCAATGTTTAGTGTTTGCGTTAATGTAAGAAATCATTAGCTTGCTCCAGTGTTATTGTTAATTGCAATTGCTGCTTCACTATACAGTGGACCCCCGATAATCTGGCCCCTGCATAATCCAGCACCCCCTGTTATCCGACATGGTCTAATTTTTGATAATCTTTGCTCATGCACCATTGAACAAGTTGTAAACTATTGTGCTCTATGTGTAGAGTATTGTTTGGATTCTGATTGCTTAGTTTATATTTGATATAATGAAGTGTGATTTGTACTTCAGAATATATATATATATATATATATATATATATATATATATATATATATATTCACATTATAGAAACTTATCATTGGATCTGTAATTTGTTGGATATAGGATTGATACAGGGTATTCTTTTGTAGTTCCGGACTATAGGGGGTCTTAGGCAGTACTCTATAATTCGACAAATTCGATAGTTCGACACTGCCCTGCAAAATGTTTATCGGATTACTGGGGGACACTGTATGCCTTTGATAAGGGAAAACATTGTGAAGAAATCTGTATGTATGAGAAATAAAAAAAAACATTTTGAAGACATGAAAAGCTCAGCTCAGCTGTGGACTTTCATAGGCTGTAATGGATGGATGAATAGAAAATAATCTACCAGGAGCACATGACTCACTGAGAGGTGAAATTATTAAATCAACATCAACAGCAACATTACAACTATGTAGAAGATAATCTACCAGGAGCACATGACCCACTGAGAGGTGAAATTATTAAGTCAACAGTAACATTACAACTATGTAGAAGATAATCTACCAGGAGCACATGACCCACTGAGAGGTGAAATTATTAAATCAACAGTAACATTACAACTATTGCAAATATCCCCCCTATGAGGCAATGTATGGGGGAGACCTATGTTCAGCAGTGGACTTTAATGAGCTGTATGTTAATGCGAAGCATATCTGTCTATTCTTTCAGGTAAATCTGGATGACAAAATGCCGCCGCTCATTTGTGAGTTGTGTGTTGATAAAGTTAATGACTTCTACGAGTTCTTTGAAATGTGCAGACAGACCAACAAGAGAACAAGACAGCGACTTGGTCTTCCACCTCAGACGTCTCATAGAGGAGCGGTAAGTTTTATGAAACTTGTAAAAAAATTCATCCTGTAAATCTACTGATAGGGACCCTTACACACTAGCTGTTGGCCGCCTAGGCGTTTGTTCGGCCAGTCGCCTGACGCAATTAGAATAGCGGCAATATTATAATTATTAGGTTTGATTATTATAATAATTAGGCTTGTGAAGAAAATCACATAAATACTCGCATGATGTCTCTAGTGACCCCAAATAAATAGTTAGAAGTTATAGCATTAGAAATAAATAAAACAAAGTATTTTTTATCAAAAATATTAAAATCCTTTATTATAATTAAAACATAACTGGTTTTAAACAATTAAAAAAATATCAAGACTTCTAATCTCTCTTTTTCAACATTAAAAAAATTAATCCGTTTCATCAGCTGATTCTTCTATTCTGCATTCGACGCACTTATATACCCTGAAGTGTTGTTGACAAATAAATTTACCACACTTTTTGGCATTTGCCAAATTTTTGTTGAAGTAGGGAATGTATGCTGTTCACTTTGACATCTGGTGATCTTGTAGAAGTGCTACTGCTAATTTCTTTAAAAAAATGCTTTATATGTTACTAACAACAGTATTTAGCATTACTGATAGCATTACCAGAACCATAAATATCTGCTTATCTTCGGACACATCCATCAGCCAATGCTGTATCTATATTTCGTGAGTCATCTCAAAACTGCAAATTGAAAAAAAGAAAATTGAATAATAGTAAAGACAAACATAGGCAAAAATAAATATGCACCATAACAATACACGAATACTAATAAAACCAAATAACAATATACAAATACAAACTAAGTAAAAACACAAAAATCATAACTTACCTCTGCCAAAAAAATGTTACTTATGCAACCAGCATAGGGTCAGCACCCAAGAGAGTAGCGATATATGCGTAAGCATGGATATTTTAGCCATGGATAATTTGCTGACCTTGAGGAGAGTTAGGAAGCTAGAAAGAGTGCAAGTGCACTCCAAACATTCTAACCCCTTTTTTTCAATTTGTAATTGTTTGAAGAATAAAATTATATCTACTTATTAACTTCTGAATTAAGGGCTTTAAATATTACGGATAAAGATATTTATTTCTCAAAAAGAATACAATTCACTTATGATGAGAAATAATAAGTTAATCATTAGATATTAAAATACATGAACTTATGAAGAACAGCAGGTTCTTGTAAATGATCTGTTAAGTAGTGGATACGCACAATGTTCTTACTTGTTGTGGGTAATAAGAAAAGTAGGTGTAACAATTACATATCATTATTGAAGGGAAGTCTATAGCAATTACATTGTTCATATTTGCAAGCAATTTAGATGGTATTTTTATGTTAATGGTTGTATTTTAAATAATTGGTAAAATCAAATTAATTAAAGGAATAACTATTCATATTCTATGTATGAAATTAAAGAAATAACTATTCATATTCTATATATTAACTATAAATATTCTATGTATGAACTCTGCCGTCCTTATGATAAGTGCAATAACTCGAGTTTTTGGGCTTTTTGACTTAAGTACATATCAGTAATCAGGAAAATGAGCTCTATATTTTCATTTTAGACATCTTCTTTGTATTAACGATAGATTCGGATATTTTGTTAAGCATAACTGCAATATCTTTCCGGTTAGGATTCCGGTTCCGGTCATTGAACTGATTGGACGTGCGTCAACGTTCTCCGCGAATATATCGAGTTGTGTGCAAAAACAAGTGTAATCAACCGTATTTTACCTAAGATTGCTGAACAAAACTATAACGGTCAAAATCCAGAAGTAAAAATAGTGGAAACCAACATTAAGTGAAAAACTGTACAACAAACATTATTGAAACAAAACCTAAAATTGCAAAATCATTGAAGGGAAGTGAACAACACACCATAGACAACTTTCAAGAAGTGACATTAAAAAAGTGTTGCCTACCAGAATTCAGTGTTACTTAATGGAACCTAGTGCTGCCAAACAGAATCTAGGGCTGCCAACTAAAATACAGTGCTGCCATAACAGTAAAATTTTAAAAATGGAGGAAAAATATATGGAAAAGCTAATATCAATACTAGATAAACGAAAAATGTAATGGAGGCTCTTGATGAAAAGATGAAATTTATTATGGAAGAAAATAGTACCCTCAAAACAAAAATATCTGAATTAGAAATGGAAGTAAAGTTTTTGAAAGATGAAAAAAGGAAAATAATTTAGTATTTTTTGGAATAGAAGAAATAGGAAAAACCGAATGTGAGCTTGTGGATTACATCAAGGATGTCATAATAGACATGGAAATACACTTCGATAGTAATGAAATCAGTAAAATATACAGAATTGGGAAACACGTCGGCAACAAAAACCGCCCGGTCGTAGTCACTATTACTACGCTGTGGAAAAAGCACCTGATATTGCAAAACAAGTCCAAACTTCCACAAGGAATATACATTAAGGAAGATTATTCTAAAGAAATGCTAGAAAAACGCAAGCAGCTACAGTTACAGGTTGAAGAAGAAAAGAAAAAAGGAAATGTAGCATTCATAAGATACAATAAATTAGTAGTAAAGAAAAACAAAGATAACTACCCAGAAAAGCGAAAAAGAGAAGAGTCAGGTTCGCCAAACAATTCAAATCAAAAGAAAGCTACTACTACCGTTTTCAAGACACAAATCAACTCAGCGACCAAAACTGTAGGAAAAGACACTATAAGACTTAACATACTCAGTTACGTGGAAAGAGGAAGTTCAGCTTTGATATCAGAAATGCCAAAAAACCTGTAAATGACATCGACACCCGGAACAGAGACAACACAACATCAATAAAACAAACTTTTTCTAAAGGCACCCCAATCCGGCCAGTCACAGTGGGGGAAGAAGACTATTACCCTCCAACTAATTTCCAATTACACATTCCTCCTAAAAAACATCGCCAAATGGCTGATAAAATACACATTGCGACATACAATACGTTGTCCTTAAGAACCAATGAGAGTCTAACGGAACTAATACTAGCTCTAGAAAATGTAAAGTGGTCAATACTGGGTTTGAGTGAAGTACGACGACGTATAGAATAGAAGACCATGGGCATTTTATTATAAAGGAGAAACACCAGGCTTATATGGAACAGGATTCTTAATAAAAAATGAATTAAAACCATTTATTGACGAGTTCATTGGCGTCTCAGAGCGTATTGTTATACTTAATATAAAACTACCTCCGAAAAACGAAAAGTGGTCGATTGTGCAAGTCTACTCTCCAACTGAACAATCAAGTAGAACAGAAATCGACATGTTCTACTCTATGTTACAGGACGCAATAATCAAACACTCGCACAACAATTTAGTAGTGATGGGAGATTTTATTGCAAGAATAGGGGCAAGAGGAGATGGAAAACAAATGATATTGGGTCCATATTGTTCAGGCAAAAGAACAAGAAATGGGGAGAAACTTGCCCAACTGGCATATGGAAACAACTTAAAAGTACTAAACACTCTATACAGAAAACGTGAGAACAACAGATGGACATGGATATCTCCAGATGGTCACCACAAAAACGAGATAGATCACATACTAACAAACAAAAGTAAAGACTTTCGGGACTGTAGAGTTTTAAACAATATTAATTTCAACAGCAACCACAGGAGGCTAAGAGCTAAGGTACAAATAAACACACTCAATAAAGATAGACCCTTTAAAGTAAAACAAACCTACAGCTTAACACTAGAAAGTACGGATTCTCTAAAAGGAAAGATAGAACAATTCATAGAAAAAACAAAGGACTTAGACATACAGAGTAAATACAATAAATTCGAAGAACTCCTCTATACTACTAAAAAAGGCAAAATGGAAAGTAGAAACAACAAGACAATATGGGTAACAAACAAAACTAAAGAACTGATAAAAAGTAGAGCAGACCTTATATCTAACCCTGAAAAGACAAAAACAGACATAGCTAATTTAAGTAATAAAATAAAAACACACACGAGAAAAGACCGTCAGAGATATAGATTAGAACAACTGGAAAAATGCATACAAAGAACCGGAGGCACCAAAAAAACAGCTAAACTACTATTGGAAAAACGAGATTGGATACCAAATTTAATAAATAAAAATCATAAATGCGAGAAGCGACGCCCTGAAATCATATCAATAGCCACTCAATTTTTTGAAGAATTGTATTCAAGGAAAAACACTGCACAGACAACAATCCTAACAGGAGGAAGTGAAGTACCGGACATAATACACGAAGAAATAGAAAAAGCTGTGAGAACTCAAAAAACAGATAAAGCTCCAGGATTAGATGGCATAAGTAACGAGTTCCTCATCCTAAATAGAAACCACCTGATACCAATTCTCAAACATCTTTTCAATGAAGTCTTACAAAGTGAGATAATACCTTACCAATGGACAATGTCAACAATAGTACTTCTACACAAAAAAGGAGATAAAAATAACATTAATAATTATAGACCTATAAGTCTATTGTCGAATATATATAAAATCTTCGCAAAAGTTATACTCTATAGAATAACTAGCATGTTGGATGAAAATCAACCAAGAGAGCAGGCGGGTTTCAGGAGTGGATACTCAACTTTAGACCACATTCGTGTCATCAAGCAACTATTCGAAAAAGCCAATGAATACAACCTTTTACTGCTGCTTTGTGGATTACAGTAAAGCTTTCAATACAATAGAGCATGAAAAAATTTGGCAGGCACTCGAAAACCAAGGTATTGAAAATAAATACATCGGAATATTAAAAAATATCTACGATAACAGCAAGGCTAAGATAAAACTAGAGAAGGAAGGTAAAGATATTATAATAGGAAGAGGCGTACGTCAGGGCGATCCGCTATTGCCGAAACTCTTCATAGCCGTTTTGGAAGAAGTCTTTCGTCAATTAGACTGGGAGAAATGTGGACTGTCCATTAACGGCGAAAACCTGTCACATTTGAGATTTGCCGATGATTTGATAATCCTCTCATCATCGAGTGACGGACTGCAGGCGATGCTGAATGACCTGGTTAGAGAAAGTGGCAATGTGGGATTGGTCATGAACACATTAAAGACCAAGGCTATGACCACTGGCAAGGAAGAACCTATTCTGATCAATAATAACCTGATTGAATATGTTAATGAATACATCTATTTGGGTCAGATAATCTCCTATAAATCTAACCTCAAAAGAAATTGACAGACGCATTGGAAATGCCTGGAAACAATTTTGGAGCCTGAAAGAAAAAATGAAAAATAATGATAATAACATAATCATCAAACGGAAACTCTTTGATACTACCAGCATACTACCTATACTCACTTATGGCTGCCAAACCTGGGCACTCACTAAAGCACACATTAAAAAGTTAGAAACATGCCAAAACTCCATGGAAAGGAGTATGATGGGGAAAAGACTATCCGATAGAATAAGAATCGAAACCATAAAGAAACACACGAAAACAAAATATGTCACAAAAATAATAAAAAAGTTAAAATGGAAATGGTCAGGTCATATAGAGGAAAAGAGAAATGGTCGAAATCGATAATGAATTGGTTTACAGGTCATATGAAAAGGAAAAAAGGTAGACCATGTAGAAGATGGGAGGATGATATTAGCCATAGCAGGAGGCATATGGACGAGAACTGCTAAAGATAGAGAAGAATGGGAAAGGTTGGGGGAGGCCTTTGCCAATAAGTGGCATACAGACAGGGTTTTCGATGTACAATAGTTAAGCATTGAGAGTGTAAATATATATAACATATAATCCAGTGTTAGATATAGATTAATCCAGATAGATACTGTAAATGAAATAATGTCTGAAATAAAGGCTATTATTATTATTATTATTATTAACTGCAATATCTAATAATACCATTTGTAAGTTGCATATCATGAACGAAATAACTTGAGTTATGGCAAGGTAAGCTATAATATTTTGAGATATTTCTATAGATTACCGCAATAAGTCCAATTATTGCACTTATGACTAGCACATTTTTTTTCAATTTAGGACACATTTACTAGTCATAAGCGCAACAAGTAAAAGTTATTGCAGATATGTTAAGGACAGATATGTTAAGGAATCTTTTTATTTAAAATTTTAAGCTGACTAATTCTAATAATAACAAGTAAAGTTGTTGCAATTATTTGAAGGAAAAATAGACAAGATTTGAATGGCTACAAATAGTAAATCACAATTTGTCTTCGCGTTATTGCAGATATGAGTTGTAAAGAGGTGCCAAGAGGCGTTTTTGATTTCCGAAATGAATTTAGTAATTCTTTTAATGTAGTTCGAGATATTGATCTTAATATTCTGGTTTCTAAAACTCAACAAAGAGAACAGTTTGTTACACGTAATTCTTTAAAATTACTTGAAATCCTTCCATTGCTCGACGAAGATGATTTTTTATAGGAGAAAGGTGACAAACGAGCACACAGTCCACCTGATGGTAAGTGGTTGCTGTGGCCCATAAACATCTACATCTATCCTCGATTACGAATCAAAATGCAAATGCGTTGTCATCCGCGAGGACTAAGTTGGAATGCCTACTTTCCAGTAAAAAGAGTCTCCGGTTCTCTACACTCACCATACGAAACACAGCAGCGTCAAGCTGCTATTTTACGCAGGTATTCTATGAGATCGTGGTCTTTCCTCGGTCAAGCCAGCCTATTCTTGCCACAACTGTACTACTATATAGTTGCAGTATAGCTTTACCGCGTATGATTGTGACAATATTAAAGTTATCATGTTTGAGGACTCCGCCGATAGCGTTAAAAACAAAGAATATTTACTTGATTTTTCCGTGAATTCCGACTACGATTTTTACACCTGCAATGAAACTAGTACAACAAATATAAAACCTAATGCAGAAATTCTCAATTAATCATAAAACAACATCTAAAGACAAAACCAAAATAATGGATCAGATGCTTTATCTAATTTTTAAAAAATACTATGAGGGACCAAAGGCTTGATGTTATCACTGGACATATAGAGCCTGAAGCTAGCTAGCACTTATGACCTCAAAGATGATTAATTGCTACACCAGAAATTAAATAAAACAAAAAAGGGCAAGACGGGGAATGTGTCACTCATGGACTAGAAAATAAAATTGAAGATGTGTATACCGAACAGGAAGCCCTTTCTTTCTGTTCGGTTTACGCATCTTAAGTACAATCACAATCAATATTACCTGCAAATCAAAAAGGATTTACCAAATTAGGTCTACCAAGGAAAAGGCGTGCATTTAATATTCAATTGAGACAACGCAACAAACAGAAGAAAGAAAGCGCTGATGCGGTTATTGGTATGCGGAGTTAGCATTATTATCACTATGCGATGATTAATGTGGAAAAAAGTGTATCACAAAGTTTGCAGAAAAAATTTGAACGACATCCACGATCGGTACATAAATTTAAATTGGGAATCAAGAGGGTTATTTAAAAAAGGGATGGTTGAATCATATACCATAAAAACCCGGAAAAAATGCACAGTATAACCGCCAAAGAACGAAATGTATTTTATCAAAATGTGAAGTTTCTCAGGTTGTTTTTCTGACAACACTTGGATATAAGCCAACAAGTAATAGATACATTAATTTGGCACTTGGTAAGGAAGTTGATGACCAAAGAGATAAACGAGGAAGCCATGAACATATAAATTCATTAGACAAACACTTAATTAAAGAAAATATTCAAAGTTTCAATCCAAAAATATTACATTATCTCCGCGAACATGCCCCCAATAAGTTTTATTTACCCAGTGACTAAATACTACGATGATACGAGTACATTAAACTCAGACATGTCAATTGTCAAACATACATTTTACTCAGATTCCAATGTTTTCTTTACGTTGAAATTTAAGTTACTTTAAATGAATTAAGATTGACTTAAAGATTGATCTCATAATCTGCCTAAGTAGATTAAGTTTAACATTTTTTTCTATCCTAGGAAAAAATAAAAATCGTCTAAACGATTAGTTGATTTTTTAAAGTTACTTATCTTGCTTTTAATATGTGCAATTGCAAATTTCCTTAAGTCATTCCTTAAGTGATTACATAATTTTCGTGAAATAAAGCACTTAAAATGGCCTAAAGGGATTTAATTTCTATTTTTAGGTGGTAAAGTGATATTTTTGTAACATTTTTCACCACAGTTAATTTAATTAATAAACATTTTCATACATAGTAATTATGTTTTAATCATTTTTCGTATAAACTTATAATATTCTTGCAATCAACTATCGCTGCATTGTGTCTGATTAAAATACTTTACTAATTAAAGCCGCAATAAGACATTTATTGCACTAATGGTTAGAAAGAAGCTATAGGACATACATTTTATGCTACTCAAAAGAGCAATTTGTCAGTTTACTAACGATAACTGCAATAAGTAGTCTACTTATTGCGGTTATGATTAGTCACGTTCTATCAAAACAATTAGCAGTCCTACAGATAAATACATTATTGTGTTTTTAAAGTCTGTAGAATAGTATGTACAAATATAATATACTACAAAGAATTCTGCATCATTTTATCTGTCGTATAGTAAAAGTTTCAAGTAAATAGCTATCATAGTTACGAAGATACAGACAAAACAAGAATTAAATTTTTAACTGCGATTATCTCGAAAGTAGCCAAAACCAAGTTATTGCACTCTTCATAAGAAGGGCAGAACTGCTATTACGAGGAAAACATTTTATTCTTTTTATTTATTTAAAGTGAACTATAGACAACACATCAAAATAAACATGTTACAGAAAGAAGCAATATAACAAGTTTTGCAAGGCATGTGACATCGATATCTTTGCTGTTAGGCCACAGAAATTAAGGCTTAAAATTTTGCAGTCTTTTGCTGTAAGCTGACATTTGGGTCTAGTTTAAAAAATATATATTAATAATAACTCAAATTTTTACATTAACTCAAAGAAACATTTGTAGCCCACATTGCATGCCATGGCAATCTTTAATTAAGATGTCACTTAGATATAAACTTTCCTTTTATTTCTAGTATTTACGTTATGTTTGTGTACTCTTGTTGACTGTCTTAATAAATAAATAAAAAGTTTCAAAAGTTTAATATTATTGACAACTTTAAATCTTATCTATGGAAGATGCTGTGCTGCCCATCTCCTCGTTAGTTAGCCACGCCCTACCAACAAGATTACATGGGGTTGAAGAATCTCTAAGGCCACAACTACACAGCAGATTCTTAAGCAAAAGAATACAGGAACACACATATTAGGAATAATATATAATTGAGTTTTAACTTCCCACTTTGAAAATAAATGATTTTCACAAGTGGAAAGTTATACAGGGATGGTTGAAAAGGAAGTCTCTCCCTTTATTTGGTTATATGATTTATATTTTTTACATTCATTTGTCAAACCAGTAACCAAATGAAACTTTACAATGTGAGTTATAAAAAAAAAACTGAAATAGTCCGAATTCAATATAAGTGCGTGCATTTTCTTCCAGTTTTTGAATACATCTTGGAATATCTGCTATGGACTTTTGTAGAAAGTGTTGAGGTCTACAATTGTTAGCACTTGCTGAATTCTTACTTCCAGTTCATCAAGAGTGCTGTGAGGTTTTGAGCGATAAACAAAATTGCAAGTTGTGAGGTCCAGGCAACGAGCAGACTATTCGTGTGGTCCACGACGACCTAACCAACGCCCTGGGAAGCAGTTATCCAGTCACTATCGAATATTCGATGCGAAGTATGGTGGAGGT